>DWPT01000297.1:0-26345 GCA_018251895.1 Agathymus mariae mariae
TCGTAGTTCGAGGCGTCTACTACAATTACTATAAATGTAATTACTAATGACAGCCCTTCACATGCGTGCAAACATTCCTACAAATTTCAAACTTTTGCGCGCATGTGAGTGACCGGGGTTACTGAAAGCTCAGGTGACAGAATACTATTACTCCTACCGTAGAATGGCGGCTTTATAAAAATAAAAATAAACCTTTTTGAAAGTTGAGTATTTTCATAAAATATGCCTTGTAAAAGCGCGGTAACATCTAAAATCTCTTTCGGAATACGTGTATAAAAAGAAGACCTGAGCAATTCTCTCTTATCTTTGGTGTTGCCACTAAAATCTACTAAAATAAGTTAACTCATACGAGTTGATAGTTATTAACACGTTCACTGTGTAGTTAAAATTATGGAAAAAAACCCCGTACGTGCAAATGCAAATTTAGTATAATTTGTTGCGTTACGTATAAAAATAATATAATATAACATTATTTTTATTTTTAAACCCCCCTAATATAAATAATTATTACTTTGGCGAATGACCCATCCGTGGGTCATGCACGTATGAGCTCTTGTTTCTATGCCCCAAATAAATGACATGCGTTATTTACGACTGTCAATGTCAAATCAATGTCTATGGTCTGCTTTGTAAAGTCAATTTCAAATTTTTAATTCACTTAAGATGACATTTAATAAGTTTTAAAAGTTTCGGAACGGATTAAATAGTGGTTTAGTATTGTTTGTTTTTGTTTTGGTGAGAATCATAAGTCGACCGAGACCGGTAGCTAAGCTTTCGGATGAGAAATTGTTTAAAGCCGAAAAAGTTTTTTGTCTGAATTGTTTTAACGGTTGTCATTAAATATTTATACTTAGATTAACACATTATTGTTTTATTTTTCACCCAAAATATATGCACTTTTGATAGTGGGATAGTGGCAACCCTTATTGAAAAGTCCTCCCGGTTATCACGGCATCTTTTTCTTTAGTTTTCAGCTCACACGTGTAAGCCGATAAATGTGGATAAACTCACACATGTTTAGAAATATAAGCCTATAAACTTGTATGGAACTCATACCCTATCCATGGGGCATACACGTACGATGAGTAACTCAAAATGCTCCATCGATGGGTCACGTACAGTGATCGTGTTAAATTAGTATTAATTTACTTTCCAACAATCCGCAAACACAATGTATAGAAGGATATACCATCATACATTGTGCATCGGATTGTTGCAAAGAACTATCAATTAGCTTTTAACTTTTTTACTAATTTAAGTTAACTCATAATCTAAATCTTATTTTAACGATGAATTCTCTTCAACTCTATAGTATATATTCAAATACCTATGTTAATATCCAGACACAAGTTGTTACTTTAAGAGATGCACTGAAGAATATCTTTCGCCAATTTTCTCCTCATGGTTTAAGTACCTTTTTAACGGTAATATAAGCGAAACATGACGTGCGAAAGCGTATTTATAAAATAGGTAAATGGGTTAAATTATATGTTCATAATCTTTTAATGCTATTGAAAACCGTATGATGATTCTTACTCTCTTCGTCATTCTTGTAACTATTATAATTTCAATCTCTAATCAACCTTTTTTTAAAAACTCTTCCATTAGTTTGTTCGTCTTTCAAATCTTTTGATGCTATTGGAAGCCGCATGACGATATTTTCTCTCTTCGGCATTCTGACACCTTGTATAATTTTAATCTTTAACAAATTAGACAGATGCTCACAACTTCATTCTTGAAGGCTAGTAGGAGCAGATGGAATACTTTTACTACATAAATAAATAAAAGACATTGTGTTTAGCCAGTTTATTCTCAGTTCTTAAACGCCAGTAACCTACTAGTAATGAGCTGATAATACAATTTAAAAAAGATCCTAACCTAATTTTTATTGAATAATGCTTGGTAACAAATAATCATTTTGTTTTTGTATTCAATAAAATGTTACTAACTAAACAATGTAGAACAAAATCCCAATAACGTATTTCTTCTTTCAGGACTACACTGAAATAGCAGTTGTAGTCATAGCATTGAAGATACTAATAACTTAAGATATTAAATAAAGCTAATTATTAACATCATCTAGGAAGCCTTACTTCTATCAGTAAGTGAGTTAATTTTGAACGAGAAATGTCTCTTGTAATCAACATAGCCATTACACAATAAATAATTACATTGGAAGTGAAGAGAATTTACCAAAACGATTGATAAGAGCCAAAAAATATTGTCAAAATTTGTGTTGTGCATAACACGGTACATAAGAACAAACAAGATTTAATTTATAATCTAAAACTATATTTCTAAATTAAAAATATTCATACTAAATCAAAATTATGGCTAACTAAATAACTTTTGAAGTAACACATGACAATGATTTCTTAACAGGCACTCTGCGTGAATTTATTATTATTATTGTGTCAGAATATATACAATATTCTAACTGTCTACAGGTTCCGTCGCATCTTTTTAGTCTTAAGTCAATATACAAAGATTAGGTCAAATTAGATCCAGTACACCGGCCGACTGTGACTCAGTTTATGTGTAACAAACAATTACCTGGTGATTTTTGTTTGAGCGAAACTCAACTCCGCAGTTTCGTCCAATGTATCAACCCTTGAAATTCTCAGTCTATGAACACAATTATGCAACGAACCTTACCTAAAGCGTTATAAGCTAATTTATGGTTATGTGGCATGAACAAAATTGTAGAACTTAGCCGCATCCAGTGACATTATAAACATGGAAGCAATTTTAGCAATTCCACACAGATCGGTGACCATTCAGATCAGTTAACCATACTAAATATAGGAACAACTTGTTAATTGATACAATATAATGTTTTTAAAATACCATGAAAATTCATTATTTTCTCTGCTGTGCTCGACTGGATTTTAGGTGAGATTAAGGGACTTAACAAAAGAAACTTAATTAAATAAGACTTCGCCATACTGTGGTGTTAAATATCTTGAACTTGATTTACATAAAGTTACAACTCTCGGCCAGGTCACAAATCCATATTCAATTATTTTGCAATGCTAGATTCCATGTTTATTTTGCAATGCTAGATTCCATGTTTTACCTTATCAATATTGTGAACTCGATATAAAGAAAATGTCGTGTATAAACACACGACCAAAAACAGTCGTCCACATAAAATGTTTTAATACTTAATACTGTAACATATAACGAATGTCTAGCTTGCTACGGAGTTACGTCCACAATATCAATCACGGCTAAGCTCCACTAACGATCACAATGTCTTCTCGATTCATTAGGATACTCTATACTCCCGCATATTATATTCACATTATACCAAAATATGTTTGTCTTGATATAATTGCAGCGCTGCACCGCAATTCCGTCTTTCCTGTTATTAGGACAGATCTGAAACAATAGACAAAACAAATTATTATGATGAACATTTATTTACAGGGTAACCAATCGTAGAGCCTACTTTTATTCAACACCACCGTCGCCAAACGAGCAGAAAGTTCTACAATACTATGCTACTACTTGAAGTGGTTCCCGCCACCCAACTACTATCGTAGCACCGAAGTGGCATCGATGAAACTTATCACTGTTGACTGTAAACGGTGGTAGCTAGTTAAGCAGATGAAAAAGTCTTATCACATGGCGCTCGGGTACCTTCGTGACTAAGCGGTAACTTAGAAGGTAGCGAGGTCTAGTGGGAGAGTCCGAACGCCGTAGTCGTCATCTATTGTTCAGCGTTATTGATTGCACGCAAGGTGGACTCGGACCTGGGGACCCGTTGAGCCCCTTGTAACCAACCCAGTACGATCTACTTCTAAATAGCAGGTATTTAAACATTACGCCCAGCTTTTAAAACATATTAAAATGAAAAGTGTAATAAGCCAAAAAAATAAGTATTCTGGATTTTTTCATTTCATGTTTGCTATTATTAAAATTCTATAAAATTTTGTACAAATGATAAACATTCTTTTAAAATGAGAAGTGCCAAGAATCATTATAGTTATATCACTTTGGATAAGTACAATCATAGCTCCCAAGCTTTTTTTTTCTTGTAATTTATTTCATTGAAGCAAATGATACACGCTCGTTCAACTATCAAATGACGAGACCACCTACACGTCATACTTGAATTTACAGATGTGATGTACCCGTTACACTGAGCTACATTGTTTTTTAAATGTACTTTAAAATTTTGCACAGCATGTTTCTAACGAGCGGGTTGTTAGCCGTTAGATGGACATGGACATTGGATCACGTAAAGATATTGACGACTTATCTTTACGTGATCCACCCATTTCTATAAACAAATCTGTTATTACGCGACTAATAAAGGCGCAATGTACTGATGTATATCACTCACAGCTGGGCACGAGGTCCTGGTGCATGCGGTGGTCAGCGTCCATTCCGAGCGGCATGCACGTAGCGGGCGGAGGCCGGCGCTGTACCTGAAACACACACCAAACAAATTAATGCCATAATCTCTGTATACATTTGGTATCGAATGGCGTACATCCATTCGTGAGTCCAAGCCATCTTTAACCTGTTCGTGGTGCACCTTGTCGTACAATGGAAGTAATACAGGTCCATCCAAATGGAGGTCGCTTGGCTCTTTATGATACGTGACGACAATCGCCACGTGGTGTTAGATATGCTTGACTGTCTACAACACTCCGAGAATCAACTATAAAATGTTGTTAACGTATTTTGCTTGTAGTGGCAGAGAGCTAGTAAAAAACTAGTGTCATGTTTCCTAGTCGGCCAACAACAGATTGTTAACATCTCAGTATATCCGGGCCCGATAACTCGTTTTCCACTGGTGATATTACAAAAGACTAATGAAATGACTGTTGGAGGGTATCTCCATGTCGGGCAGGCATTGTTTGTAGTGAATACTTATAAGTGGTAAATGTGTGGTAGAACCATGCAAAAATGTGAAATTTGCAACAGCACTACTACGATTGTCGCCTAGTCAATCTCTATCAAGGTTCAACCAAAATGAAGACGAGGCCGAGGTCATGCGAGCTGCAAACATGCCAGCTATTCACTCTCACCTGATCGAGGTTGAAGCGCACGAACGCCTCGTACTGCTCTGCGAGCTTGGTGCTCAGCGCGGACTCGTACTCCGTGCGCAGCGCCACTTCCTGGTCGCGCAACATACGCTCGCAGATCATGCGCACCTGGTCGCAATGTCGCTAAATATGATTATTTCGAACCTGCCTGCCTTGTCTGTGATGCTACGTCCTGCTCATATGGTTAACAAGGAGAAGAGATGTTGCATTACGTAGTCAAAGTTACCAGACTTGTATTATTTCTAGTCTAGATAAATAAGTAAACAGTCACTACGTTTGAAAAAACTTAGCAACTTTACAGGACGCGTGGGATTAGTTGATCCCATCTCTTTAA
The DNA here is from genome assembly GCA_018251895.1 of Agathymus mariae mariae. Classification (NCBI taxonomy): domain Eukaryota; kingdom Metazoa; phylum Arthropoda; class Insecta; order Lepidoptera; family Hesperiidae; genus Agathymus; species Agathymus mariae. The sequence goes on from DWPT01000297.1 coordinate 5,392, forward strand.
AGCCGCCGCGCTGTAAAAGTATAATATGCAGACATTCGATTTATATCTCAACTACTATTTAATGTCTGTAGCGTATAAGGAAACTCTTTTCGGAATCCGTAATTTTCATGTTATAAATGTTGTATTTACTGATAAAAATTTTAAGAAATTCCCTATTCAGACAATATAACTAAATCTATTTATGTTTAAATATCTGTGTAATTATATCGATACATACCAATATAGAAGTAAAGTTCAAATGCAACTATTGAGTGATAAATGGCATTTGAAATTCAAGAAATATGTATTATACAACGTTCGGCTGCTTTTATTGTGTATGATATAGTTTAACTGGCAATTTATTAGACATAGTAGTAATATATCTTTTTAGCGGAAACCGTACGCGGTGAATGCAAGCAAACGGGTTTAGTCACTGCAGTCCCGTTACGCCAGACTAGGGCTGGCATCGTTGAAATGGTTCAACCTGCAAATATCACGGCGTTGGCGGAAAAATAAATCAGGCCATGTGCGGATGAATAAAATATATGTTGTAGGACTGTATAGAATGTTTAACTGAAAAGATTGCATCAATGTTGCGGGAATGCGAGTGATTAGAACGATCATATGTTAGAAACAAGTAATAATGCGTTTAAGTGCTTTGGTTCATCTCTCAAAACTCCTTCAGACAAAGAAGGAGACAGGGTCACTCATCAGTAAGTAGCCACCCTCAACCGTGTACATCTATAACATCAGAGTTCTCAAACCGTTGGCCGAGTGACACTACAATTATCCAATGTGATTGAACATTGAAGAATTGTCGGACAGGAAGGGACGTTACCACCTGCACAAGATACGTCTGTATTGATTGACTAAAGGCTAGCGAACTCCAAAAGCAGCCAACAGCCTGACGCCACTTGACGCGTTCGTTTTCAAGTTGCAGGAGAAGACGTTAAATTTGGACGTAAAGACTAGCACGTACACATTACCTGTTTGAACGTGAAGAGCGCTCGGTGGTGCACCTTTTGCGTGGAGGAGTGCGCACGGGAGCGGTGCGGCGGTGACGCGTCGCCCTCGCTGCCGCTAGAGGAGGAGCACGACGCGGCCGCGCCGCTCGCGAATTTGATTTGTCGGCGTCTATGCAGCCGTTTGATCTCGTCGCAGATTTCTTGCGCCATTTGCTCTAGAATACACGACACAATATAATTTAATTTGTCCGATTTTATCATAGTATCAAACCCTATAGGTCAAGTTTTGAACTATCTAGGCTGAATTCCTGTTTCCCTCGATGATTGAACACCTGTACAAAAGATTGTATAAAAACATGTAAAAAGAAACAAACAATAAAAACATAAAATAATATAAAATACTCTTCGATCGCCATCATGAATGCACTCCAACGTTTTCACATTAGCAATCATGCCATGTATTGATGATACGAATATAGGCGTATTACTGTTTGGGCTAGTTGACAGGTCCTGGTCTTAATTCTTCTCAGAGACGAGATATTTATGTGGCAAGTGTTTATTCTCTGTTTTGGGTTGTTTTTTTAGGTGCCATTTATGTATACGAGCAAAGTTGATAGCATTTCGTTAAGTGGCACTGCAAAGTAATGACCATATTTAAGCAACTTCAAATAGTCATTCATGGTTATTCGAGATTGATTTCTGATGCACGGTATGCATTTATGAAAGACTTTAATTAAGTCTGATGCTCTGACCATTTATACATCTACCCGAAGTTCTTACATCCTAGTAGCTCATTTTACAATTAGAACCCATTAAAGATACTAGTGCGGGTCGCGACAATATTTTAAAGTAAATCACAACGGAATATAAAGAAAACGAAGAACCTAAAAGATACCTGGACATTTGCCAGTGAAGCAGGCATCTGTACAGGTGTAATGCTACACTTGCTCGCCTATACGGGACACTGCGCCATATAAGTAATGCGGCACGATACTAGTACGACGTCTCTGGTTCCTTTAAGTTCTAAAAACGATGTTCATCAAATATCAAATCCAAACTGAATTCGGTAATCTCATTAATCTCCTCGATGACAAATCTCATTAATTATCTTAATGGTAAGGACTTCAGATAACAACAAATAGTTAAGTATAAAAGCGTAAAGAAAATGGGGGGAAATTCATCCCATTGTTAATTATTGTCATAATGGTTTCAGCATTTTATTTACGTTATAAAACCATGACGTAGCTCTTGCTCTTCTTGGTAGTACGATTTACGAAATAAATAGCTAAGTTTTTGGTAAAAAGAAAAGAACCATGCATGTATTCATCATAACGAGCAAAGTTAATGTGCCTTTATAAGAAGCAAAGGAAGAAAAAAGCCGGCAACAGTTTATGAAGAGTTTCGATCATTATTTACCAGTGAAATGGTGGACTACATTATTACAACAATGTAAAGAAACCATACAAGACGACATCAATCTGGCCGAATAAACACCGCCAAACTTAAGGAAATACTACTGCCGAATAAAATGATCGCAGATTAGCTACTAGAATGTAAATGAAAAGGAATGTTTTTGAATGAATATCATTACCAGGGTTTTGTCTTATGACATGTAGGAACATTATTTTCTGAGTCATATAACTAGCCCAGCTTTTTGGCATGAACTAGAGCAATATTATGCATACAAGAATAACGTGCAGGTCATCATTTACACTCCTTGTAAACAATCGTGGCTATGCATATTTGCATATTATATGAATATTTAGGCTATTTGTTTTGTTGATGTAGAAATATTCATAGGCATAGACTGACCGAGTAACTGAACACATGATCGAAAGAGCCATTGGTTGACAGGAGAAATAAATAGATACAATAAAAAATCAATCAGCTGCTAAATAATGTTAAATACAATTTCATTAATTTTTTTCATTGAGAAAAGTGAATATAGGCAAGCAAGTGCAATAAGACGAATGTAGATGTTTAGAATGTCATTTTCATAGCTGTACTAGTATTGCAGATGTTAAAATTACAAGTACAACAGTTTCACTCTTGCCATGTCGGTAACTTTGTCATGTCTAAATACAACTAGATCTCAGATTGCAGGTTCATGTAAATTAGTAATTTATATCCACTTTAAGTATAGCACTTTAATCAAATGACTAACCAAGGTTACCTTTTTTACCATGCTTAAATGCTTATGTATTTAACTTTAAATTGTCCCCTGTAAATAATTATTAATGTTTTCTGTGTATACTGATTTTTTTTCATAGCACATTAATATTAATTAGTATGTTGAAAATTTCATATAAAAAAAGAATACAAATCATCCTAACATCCGCTTTTCAAAGACATGTACCACAATTTTTAAAATAAGCACTGCTATCCATCAGTTTTCAGTACCAGGGTACTCAGGAAAGAAGTTATATGGGAATACAGAAATCCAACTGAATAAATTTATCTCAATCCTTTTTTTTTTTTATTTTTAATAAAATTTCTTAATTAAAATTTCTTATTCTAAAGCAATTAACCTCTTTTACTAAAAAATGTTCTACAATTATTTTGTATTGTTTCCAAGCTATTTCATAAATATCATGTATATATATGAAGTAGCTAATTTTGTAAAAACAATAACAAATTTGTTTAAAGTAGGAGGTCTCATGGGCGCAAAAAATTTAAAACTTAAAGATTTTTTAAAAACTAGTTACAAAAAAATATAATAAATTACCAGATGAACTAGAAACTACAGAACAGATGAACTATGGCTCTCACAAAATAAAAAAATGAGTTTATTTATTAATTGATTAATATTTTTCTTATTCATTCCAATCAAGGTAATTGTATAACAATGTTCGGATTAACTTTTTGTATTTTCAAAACAACTAAAATTTTGACACAATAATGCGATTATTTTAAACAGTTATGTCATTGTATTTGTGGTGATGTTGCTTGCTGAAAGTGGGTAAATATTTCGAATTACATGGAAATATTGTGGGAAATATTATGGATTTCATGATTAAAATATTTTATGTACCATGTTTGATGAAATAAAATTAGTACGATTCCTTAAACTTTGTTTTTGATTAAAATGCTTCAATGTAGGACATGAATATTAGAAACAGTATCTTACTCTTACCTTATTTGCACATATTGCTTGATAATCCCTAGTTTGATGTGCAGAGCACCAACAGATGCCTTGTGTAAGAATATTTAGACAACAAGAGTGAAAAAGCCACAATCTGCCAATTTTGCTTAATCTTTTCTACTCTCTTTTCACTACAACTGAATGTATAATGTTGTTGATGGTAATATAAGTATTGATAGGATATTATAATATTTATAATTATCAAATTTTATCAATAATTGTTAATACTGTAATTTATTTTATTAAAATAAAATAATAGGTAATAAATAGTAGCAGGTACTTTACTTTATTTACATAATAATAAATTGCCATCTTGCAAGTTTAAGTTATTTAAACTTGTTGATGGCCAATTTTTCACTTTAAAGATATTTCAAATTTTTGATTACCATTAGGACAATACCAACAAAAATAGCTTAGATATTATTTATAATACAGCCACCCCATTAAATGGTGTCTATTGATACTTGCAATTCTGTTCAATTTTTTAAAGACATTAAGGCTCAATTTAGCATTTTAAAATACAGATAAATAAAAATCTCCCACAATTTTTTATAATCTCATGTTTTACAGTATTAAGTGAAAGTTTCAACAAGAGAAGGAAACTAGAATAAATTATGTAAGTTTAAACGTAATTTTCAGTTCTACAAAATAATTTGAAATCAGATACTGCCTATTGGTACCTATTGGACATATTACATTACAGGTAAAATTATCTTAAGCACAAAATTCAGGAGTGTAAGAATGTTTAGACTAAGTAAGCATAAATTTAATGTTAATTCCAGCTGAAATTTCGATCGACAAACCGAATCTACAAATAAGGTACGGGCGAGTATTTATCATTACTAGGTGCAACTTTAGATCATCCAGCGCAATAGCAGGTAGACGAGAAAAAAAGTAACAATGAGATGTGCGAAGACCGCTGTATCAAAGTCAGAATGCAATTAACAATTTAAAAAAGCACCTCTGAGCAATATTCTCGGTTTCTTTTTACCTAACAAAAAAACAAAGCCGCACGCCCAAGTGCCCAACGGTCATCGCACATAGGCCGTCTCTTTCGAACGCGATAAAAATATTCATGATACCGCAAAACAATGGCAATAAATAATACAGCTGACTAATTAGTACACAATGTCTTCGTTTTTTACATATTTAATCATTGTATTTGGTACACAGGGAAATCTCAGTCAAAATATGGTAATCATATACAAAAATAAACAAACCTGGGGTCAATTTTGCAGGTGCACTAACGGTGTCCCCAAATGTCGAAGTCTTAGATTCAGCCACTTTGATCCCAGGACTTGTACTGGATGTTGCAGCAAATGGAGCACACCTCCGCCTTTTAGCAGGCAACTGCGCCTCCCAATCCAAATTTCTTTTGAGAGTAGCACACGCCATTTTCTTTTTACGCCCAGCGACTGTCCTTGTCCTTTGCCTATTCAATACAGTTCAGATATTTTAACACAAACGTAGCCGATGTTTAAAATAATATTAAAACTTAACCAAAAATAACACTAAAATCTAAAAACAGTCACAACTAGACAAATTATAGTAAGGATTTCTAAAAAAAATTCGGATTATTCGACGCAGCTATGTTGTTCCAAATTCTTTTCTTTTACTGTTTCAATTTTGACTTTGACGTTTTTGTTATTATGAAACAGTTGTACCAACATCAAAGCACTTACCATTAGATACGTTGAGCTACCAACATTAGTAAAATAAATTTCTTGAAGTAACTTTATGAGCAGAAGTACTTACTTCTAGCCATAGATTACTTTGTTTTTTCATAAAATTCTATGCTTGTTGATCATAGAATATACCACTGTATGGCTAAAAGTAATTTTGCGTGTCATGGTGTAACGGAGTGCAGACCCTCTTAAATATAGCTATAGTTTGTTTGCCTGATATGCAATCAAGTCCGGATTTTTTTAAATAATGGTAGAAATAAATGACAATAATTAACAGATATATCAACTATTTTAAACTATAAGATATGAATTTTAAAAGATTTCATTTATTAATTCACAACCAAATGTGTCTTTTCAAATATATCTAAATATATGTCAAAATGAATTGAAGTTTGTTAGTCTCACAAAAACTCGAATAGGGCTCAACCTTTTTGCCTAATTTTGGTTTTGAAATATTCGTATTCGCTCCATCTATCTTATTGAATATGGCACGAGGTTACGGCAAGTGATTCCTTCTATAGCAGGTCGTTATACAACTCAATTTCGGTTGTAATGTCAGCGATGAGTGGGTTCCTCGATTACATCTCAGCAAACAACGCGTCAGCCTTGTCGTTAATTTTATGGGTGGGCAAAGTGTCACCACTTACAAATAAGTAACATAGTGGCACGTCTGTTTGATACATGCTCAACCGTATGTTTATGAGAGTACGTGTCGATGAGATTTAAATAATAAATAGGATTAAAAACATGACGAAAATATTTAATAGCAATAATATATAAACTAGTAAAACTGATTAATGACAGCGCTATTATATATAATGCTATGGTAACTAAAATAAAGTTGCTTATTTTAATCTACATACAAATATAGGATCGCTACATGTTCCATCTAAGGACGACTCACTATTAGTGAGTCACTAATATGTTAAAGGCTTACATGTTACATCGAATAAATATTGACGTCTGTCAAACTTCTTATCAAGAACGACAGTGACATTACATTTGTTTGTGTGATTCTCTGAGTCATCAACATTAGAAGTTTTCACGTTCACCTTCGTACATTATAGATTTTCAGTAATATTTTTGAATCATTCCTATCAATTTACTTTAATTTGGTTTTTGCCAGTGATTTTATTGACAAACAGTTTTTGTAAAACCGTCAAACTGGGGAACGAAATGTCATCGTCCGCAATGGAAAGTATCCTTTTGAAGAATGATATTGATGTAAAGATTTCCTTTACATATACTCCATATGAAGTTTTTTGTAATATGTAATTTTGTAATATTTAATGTAGAGCGTAAGAAGAGTCCACAGCATATTTGCGTTCAGATCTTCGAACGATCTCTAAAATGTTCATAAAATATAAACGTGATTCATCACCAAGATTTTTATCTAATTTGCTTTATAATGAGATTCAAAATATATTACGTATATACACTTAAAATAAAATAATTTTGCAGAACAATATAGGTTTCAAGATTTAATTTCAATTACTAGCACTTACAATTTTTATTGTTAATTTAGGCTCAGAATATGTGTGTCTTAGTAAGTTTTTTACAATTATGCCGTGTCTGTCAATAAGTATTGTTTACTGAATCCTTGTTTTATTCATTGATGTTATAAAGTCCTTAAATCAACATCAAAGAACATCTGTTTAATTTAAAATTTGCTGTGAAAGAACTGGAGCGGAATTCAAAAAAATGTGAAAAAGAGGAGAAACTAGAGAAGGAAAAAGCTAAGAAAGCTATACAAAAAGGGAACATGGAAGGGGCTCGGATACATGCAGAGAATGCAATACGTCAGAAGAATCAGGCTCTTAATTATCTCAGGATGTCTGCAAGAGTTGATGCTGTGTCCAGTAGAGTTCAAACTGCACTGACAACAAGGAAGGTACATGTTATTCTTCTGTTTAAAAATATCCATAGCATGATGAAGCACCTTTTCGAAATAGTAGTAGAAGCAAAAAACACATGCATAAGTGTATTTACAGAATACCTACATGATTAAATGATTTTGAATTTGAATCATACGTATCATTGAAATTTTTTAGTATGAGTGATGTTTAATTTGCCTACCTGGGAAGGTACTACTTTCCTTATAGAAGTAAGTGTTTCAGCATGTTACGGTTGTAGTTTCAGCTTACTTTAAGCAGGCTTCCCACTTATTTCTTGGCCATTAACACATTGGTGGCGATTTTGGTGTCCGATGTTATAGGGCAGCAATGACTATGTATAACTGCACAACCCATTTGTTAGTTTGTTGCTTATTTATGTTAAATCATATAAAAAATCAAGTAAGTGCAAAATTTTGAATCAAATTAAAATATTGATTTCAACATGATTACAATTCCAGGTGACAACCTCAATGGCAGGAGTTGTGAAAGCAATGGATGCAGCAATGAAATCGATGAACCTGGAGAAGATATCCAATCTGATGGATAAATTTGAGAGTCAGTTTGAAGACCTGGATGTACAGTCATCTTATATGGAGAACGCAATGTCTCAGACGACCACCACTTCAGTGCCACAAGGAGATGTGGACAATTTGCTCCAACAAGTAGCAGATGAAGCTGGGTAAGTTTATTATAATTGGTTTACAACTTAATACAATGCACTTTATATTGATTGGTTGATATTTGTGGTTTTTATAATTACAACTAATATCCATTAGATATCATAATTTTTTTGTAAGGTATCTATCTACTTATGATTGATTTTATATGACTATAGGGTGCCCATATCCAATTGCTGATTTGAAAGTTTGGGATATGTATTTATATATACAATTCTTCTGTTCATGTGCATGCATGGCACTGAACTCCTAGACAACCCCATAGTTCAGTTGGTAGTGACTCTGCCTGGCGACCAAGCGGTCCCAGCTGGGGCAGATATTTATGTGGACAGATAATGTTTATAACTTAATATAATGTAATGTACATAAATGTTAGTTCTGGGATTATGAGTAAGTCAGATGTCATATCGGTGTAAGTCCATGCCACCCTTAACATGGAATCCTATTGGAAGGTGGGACTGAGTGAACATATATTTATTATCATTATAAACAGCCATACTGGTTTTGTTGAAATTTTTTGTATATGTTTAAGTGGGTCACTGGATGGTTTTGATTTATAATTGGACCCAGTACAAAAAAATTCATTTTGTATACACTCAATTATTAAATTTGGAACCTCAAAACACTTGCTAAACCCACTAATAGCAAGCAAGTTGCAAAGGACAACATCTCTATGAATGCAACTCGTTCTGCATTCATAGATAGATTATATACAGATCCCAAACTTCAGATTTTGACATGTATAACAAGATGTCTCAACAGCTCAATATTAATGGCTGATTGCGTGTACCTGTTATTTGAAAAAAAAATTCACACTGAGCAAGTTTGCTACATGTATAGACATCTTTTCCTAACTTCAAATGAGACTGTTATCATTGTTACAGACCTGAAATAGAATATCTATTTATATATTGAAACCATCAAATCACACAGAGTTGCTTTTATAACCAGTAACCTTATTTAACCAGTTTGATATTAACCCACATTAGTAAGATTAGTTTGATAGTTAAAGCAAACTATTGGATTGCTACCTTCCCATTTAAGTTCTTACGGCAGCATCTTAGTATATTAAAAATAGTAGTTTTAATTCAATAACTGGGTATATATCTATAAAATTTGGTTGTACAGTAACAGCACTTAAAGAGGTGTTGACTCTTTCTTCCAGTTTGGAACTCAATATGGAGCTGCCATCGGGTGTCCCAAGCACTTCAATAGGGACGGCCACAGTATCTGCAGAACAGGATGAGCTAACACAAAGACTGGCGAGATTACGGCAAACAGAATAACATTTCATATGTGAATGTACAGCCTAAGTTTTATTACGTAAAATGATAGTTTCGAATCAAAGTACTTCATGTCAGGTTGGTATAATAAAACAAACAAAGCTTGGGGAGGGGTAAAAGTACATCAGACACATAACCTAATGGTGACCTAGTATAGAAAGCGCTCGTAGCTCGACGGCTTCTATAGGTCTTAAGTGATCGATCGTGTTAAATAAGGCAGGTAACGCAGCCGTTCATATAAGCCTTCAATCGGTATAAGAACTTCCGTCACTTCATAAAGCCACTAAACACGGGGAGTGGTAATTCGCATTGGAGTAGCGTCTCTGACAAGAGATTCGTACATTGCAATGGGCTGTAAATGGATTGAAGTCGAGTGACTTGTGGTTCTGTCTCGTGACAGATCTGAGGGACGAAATCTGTTCAGTTTTGACAACTGGCTAACTCATAGCGTTTGCTTTGCTTTAAACCATTACATCAGAAGCGAATGCTTACCATGCCCCAATCAAATATAGTTGTAATAATAAATTTTTCGCATTCGTTTAATATAATAGCCTAACTCGGCATAAATGTTTAAGGAATCTTGGGTATAACCATACAATAAGTTTATGGCAATGTAAATGCCCGAGTCCCTAGTACTTTTTACTTACAGGTAATGCTTATTAGATCTAACTGTAACTTAGATTGTGTCAACCTGACATTTATTTAATATTAATATTGCCGTCACATACAGCGTGACAGTTGTATAGTTTATATTGAGAGAAAGGAAAATAATAATGAAAGTATAAAAATATTACACGAGACTGCAATCGCCTGTGTTGCAATCAATGTAGTATGGTGTAGAAAAGCCTAACATTTTACTTCTGGATTACATTCAACGGCACTGATATGGCAAGCTTTAACTTTGAAATCATAAAAAAGCCAAATTGTTACACTATCAATTGTAATCAATCGATTACAACTTCTTTTACTGCGTGCAAATATGAATTGTGTATATAAACATGAAGTATATCAATAAATATCAGGCGCGGTTATCAATGTTTTTATACTGATAAGCAAATGGTATTTATTCTACCTCACAACACTGGACTAGCTCCTGACATAAATTTTAAATATACTCGTTTGTAACTACTTATCGATTCATAAATTCACGGACAATAATAGTTTATAAATATTATATCGAATATATTGTACTCCACATTAATTATAATATCAGGTGTGAAGTGGTCACCGTCATCTTTACATCTGTGTGAACAATAACAATCTTTAAATTAGATAAGTCAGGGGAGAGGGTGGGTGAAATGCGTGCTAGTGAAATAAATTGCTTCGTATATATCCCTGTGGAAGGTATTCGTGTCGGTAACATGAGGCATTCCATACCATTATTAGGTATATTGAAACATAAGCTCATTTGTTACTTTTTTACAAAAAAAGTTGAGATCCAAAAATAATATTTCTACTAGTATTTCTGAGTACTCCTCTTATCTTCAGAGATTTCTTAATGTGGAAATCTTCTGACAACGGGACTCATAGCTCGTAGTTAAACTAGGTTTTTGATGTTATTTGATAACACTTACTTTGTACTTTAAAAAAAATACAAGATAAGGTTCACCTCGCTGTAAATACCCTCAACGGTAGCTCTTTATTAAATTCAGCTCGCAATGTCTCTTCGGATCACACCTCGTCAGCATCTTTGGGGAACTATATTATTGCATCAGAGCTTATCTAAATAAATTCCCATACAGGAGACATGTAATATAACCTATATAGGTAACTCCTGCAGTCAATATAAACATATTTGTAAGTGACTACCATATTAAGTTAACAACAAATACCAACCCTCAAAATTCGGTAAATTCCAGACCTCCCACTCAGTGGTGTCTGGCCAATATTCCAATTAAACTACAAACATAAGGTTAACGTTTTTCAATATTCAATATATCAATGTTGAAAATTCATCACCGAAGTAACAATATAACTTAACATAATTATAATTTGTGAGTATTGCTTAAAAGGTCACATTCTTATATAGCCTTAGAAAATAGCTTTTGTACCGGAAACTTGAACGACGACATATTCTATAATTATTATTGTTTTGTAATATATGTAATTCTGTATTATTAAATGTATGGTTAAGTTACACTGTTTATCATTTTTAAGCATCAATTTTATATGAAGCTCTCAGTAAAATGAATGGTTTTTCGAAATAAACAAGAGTTTCTCGATACGAAAGATAAATATTTTATTGTAATACTTTTATTAGTAAAACAAAATAAAGGAACAAGCACAAATAATCGATAAAGTTTAACAATTCTGAACTAATGTTAATAATACCAACAGGTTGTTTTCACTTATATCTTTAATACTAAACGCTAGTGCGAGTCAATCCTCCACGCCGATCAGACTAATCACTAATCGGTCATACTTCAACAAGGTCACATCCGATCGAGTTTCGAACACGACCTCGAAACAAACGTTCGAACAACGTACCGACCTGGACGAAGTTCGAATCGAACAGGACGATTGATGCCATTAACATCACTTTAAAATTGGCACATTCCTTGTTACATACCAAACTGGTAACTTATACCGACCCGTTATTATAAGACTTATTTGTATATCAAACAAACGCACCACTTGATCAAGCGTATAATTAAAGCCGACCTACCGTACGTGAGTGGATCGATCGCACCGCAGCGGTGTTTGTACAACCGGCCCTCGCGAAGCCAACGGTCGGCAACCATGCAACAGGTTCGTATGGCCACTGGTACTTCGCGAGTCAATATAAAATGGTGCGGGTAATGTAACGTGTCATTTTTACTTGGACCGTATGACGTGGGTCTGACAGCTAATTGTATAGGTTTTTGTAGTCTCATGAACCAAACCCACTGACAATTCTCCCAGTAGACCGTCCCCGACCGACGTCTGTTATGTTATTTTTGGTACACTTGTGCTTTGTGGCTTACCTTCCTCGACCTTCCAATGCGTCCAATCTCAGTGCAGTTAAAAGCTACTGTCAGCTGTGTAGGACAAAACTATAATACGCCGAACAAACACTAGTTTCCCGTAGATCCGCACGCACTCCTCTCTCTAATACTATAAAGTGACGATAAACTAGATATATGGCAATAGTGTGACTTAGTAGTAATACTTCGAAGGAACGATTGCGTGGTTCTTTGGTGTTGAGGTTGTGCTAAGCATCCCCGTTGTCTGCGCTCTTGAAAGATATCTGATAGAAGATCCAGTCCTCGAGGAAGGAGGGCACGAAGGCTTTGCTCTTGGTGAAACTAACGGGTGGTTTCAACTTAGCCAACTCCTGTTCGTACAACTCGAGCGATTTGAGAGACGTGGCGCCGTTGCCCTGTGAAATAAATGAGGATGTTTTTCTTTATAATAATTAATTATAACATAAGATGTTTAGTTTCTGTCGTTCAATGAATCAAAACACTCACTAAATTTTAAGAAAAACAGCATCAACGTTCATCGTTAGTTATACTTTAATTAAAATTGTATATTTCACAGAGTAAATAGATAAGTTACAAATGTGGGCAATCACGAGGCGTACGTATGTAATTGCACGCGATTGTAATTGTAATTGAAATAACGTTAAATTACCAATTGCTTGTCACACATCTTCACGATAAATTACTTCTATAAATTGAATAAAAGTGCGTACCGTGACGTCCGCGACGCGGACGCGGCGAGTAATGAGCTAACGAACCCCATGTTTCACATTACGCACTATTGGAAATCACGAGCTCCATCGCGACTTTAATAAAAGGTGATTAGTATTCGACTAATTCCTTATGAATGTAAATAATGAATATAAAACATGCACTTTTTTATAATCATCAGATCAATCGATGTAATAAAATTACTTGAGGTAAAGAAATATATTTCTAAATTAATCTCGTCTGGTGAAATTTAAATGTCCTTGAATTCATATGTCGTGTATCACATACCAAACAAGTATGAGGCGATTACTTAGAGCCGCATACCATCGATATACTATGTGTGCAATTGCGAGTTGATATTACTAATTTTATTAGTATTGTATTCAGATTTTTATTGCGTGTGACTTGAAGCTAACTTTGATTCAACGAGTTCACCAACCAATGTAATTGGGTGAATCACAAGTCTCGTTCAATAAATGACATTTTAGTCGTCAATGTAACGATGTCAGCGGTGTGAGAATAAACGATATTTTCTAGCAGGAACTTAGTGAGTAGTCAGTAGTAGAGTAGTGATGCGACGGCCATGGTATCCATGGACACATGTACCACCCACTCTCTTCTAAAAAGGAAACGTGTCTCTTCTCGACTCCAAGCGTTCACCGAATTTATTTTTATGATCGAATATTTTTTTGGAAATTTTAATATAGGTACAACAATTTACTATCGTTATAGATGCCCGAGGGTATTTTATTGATACTCTGTTCAAGTGTACCTACCACTAAACCATTGATGATGACGATTGTTGACACGCATCAAACTTACATTAGGGGTCATCAACTAGGGTACCTTTCATCTTGGGAAATGGATATGTCCGTTATAATGAAATATTGCAAAGCGAACCGCGGGTGGGTTACTATTACCGTATGACTCACTCACATGTGTCATAAACTTGCCGGTGGGCTTGAGTATCTGGAAGGCGGAGCGCAGTATGTTGATCATGAACTCCCACAGCTCGCCGCAGTCCGACTCCGAGATCGGTATGTCGGTGAGATCGCCGAATATGTAGTCCACCTTGCGGTTCTCTTGAATGAATTTGTTCACTGTCAACATGCAGTCTTCGACGATTATCTGCGGTGGTGAATAACTTACGGTCAAGTGTGTACCGATCACGCTCGGGCTCCCAAAACTGATATCCGTTAAAAATACATTAGGTAGGATATCATAACTACTTCGATTGTCGCAATTTTGGAACTACTAATACTTATCTGTGGAACTGAGTTCTAAGGGAAATAAAATTGAAATTCGGATAGTGGTAACAAACGAGTAGACATAAGTAGTTTTCCAAGACCCACGCGGTGGCGCTGCATATTAAATGGTCATACCGTGGTCATATTAAAATTGTCAACTGTGAAGTCTATCTGTAACCTAATTAACAGATTTCAGTTACTGAATGGCAATAAGCGGGGGGCGCTGCATCGTACCCGCAATATGGCAAACAAGCAAGAACATTTACGTGCCTTCACGCTTGGAATGATCAATGGTATCAACCAAAATCCCACCATTTGAATACTGTAACTAATCCATGAATTCTGATTTTTATTATTATCATACATCTTGCCATTACCCTGAGAAACACTTTCACAAAAAAAAAAACATAAAAATTACTATTAATCACCGTTTTACCAAAACAACACCCCTGCTAAGCCTATAACTTTGAAATAAACACGGAATTTATCAGGGATAAGGTACCGAGTTGTACCCTCACCTAGAACATATGAAATTACTAAATCCATAAATTACAACAAGAAACAGAAATATTTCTGAATGCTACGGATTGACCCATCCCCCGGTAATGCGATGCGGTCCTGACTGATTTTTATATTTTATTAACATTCCGTTGTAGCCGCTTCGTGTCCGCGCATTACAATTTTAGCCATTTTATATTCCGTAGATACTAAGGTCCCGTCTCCTCGACACGCTGTTTTAACGCGAACACACTATATTCGAGGTCGTTTATTGAGGCCACTGGGGCAAGTAGCAATCGATAGCGAAATGCGTCATCATAATCTACTTCCCTTATAATTAGCAAATTTGCAAAGAAAAAACCCAAGTTAAAATATATAAGCGGTTTTCAAGAACTTACATGTAAATGGAAGCAAAGTTTGACAACTATTGTTTGTACGGCGTTGAGTGTTTATGTAATCGCTACTTATGGACGTCTCTACGGCAATAAAGCTCAGTGATAAACAATAATAACTGTTTACACACTCTCACTTGTTTTTTTGTGTTGATAAAGACAGCAATCAATTTACACCTCAGAGTTACAACTCATATATCACACAAGTGACTGCCCGGGAACCTTCGCTTGAGCGGTATACGTCAGAGGGGTCGTCCTGATACGTCGTACTTATATTATTTGTATGGTGCCATATCAAGTACCCATATACAGTTTTGTACGTTACGGACGGAGTTGAAACGTACCTTCTTGCTATCGCTGGCCTAAGTGTGTTCCAAATCGAAAGCTAATTTTGGTCGAAGTAATGTTTTAGTGGCGGTACTCTCCGTGTAAATATGTTAAAGTCCACACTGGTAGTGTTGAATGATATTCTAAAACGTATGTTTATGGAATTAATGTGTGTCTGTCGGTTACATAAAGTATCGCAAATAACAACCGCAGAACATTGCTTGGATTAAACTGCGCATAACAGCAACTTATATAATGGTTTATATTTATCGGTGATATGAACTTGTTACCGATTAATAGGAAATAAAAAAAAGTATTGATATTCTGTTAAGAGATTGTCGATGACGTTCATCGTCCGGCTGTGGCTATTTTAATAAATTAATGTTTCTTACTTGTTGTACTAACTCCATTCCTAAAATCATGTCGGTTCTATTTCTAAGCGTAAGGCGTAGGTTTTCTTGAGCGGAGCGAGGTCGAGTTAGTAATTAAGCATATTCTAAAACATTAAATTTTAAACATTCGATTCGTCGACACAAGACGTCGGTAACATTTATCTCAAGTTATGTTGTTAACCTCCTACATTGGTAGCCTTCGTAAGATATTTCTATTCTCATGCTATTATCATATTACTCGATCCTAGAATGCCGTAACGCGACATCTCCGGTACTGGTCAACCGCAACTGAATTCTACGACGTAGTGTTTTCCCCAGCGGCTCTGTTACACCTCGTATTTTTATAAGTAATTGTTAAACTAAAAGGATAGACCGACAAAACATATTTATTTTCATCGAAAGGTGCCGATATATAATATTCATAAACCTGAAGCCAGTTTTAGAATACAACTAGAAAAAAATGTTAGAATGAATTCCAAGGACTATTAGAGTTAGTCTTCTTTTACAAATATTGTGAAAACCTTCATAACGTCACTTCTCCATCCTCCGACAGAGTAAACATCAACGCAGTCAACCAGGACGACCTACGGGGATCCTCCACGGCTGGACATCCAACGTTAAATCTAAGTCGATGCCATACATCTGAATCGTGCTGCAAAGCCAACAGGTGATCTTGGCTGAACGTTTCGCATATGACAAGGAAGGTCACGGATGTCAAAACACATTACAACAATTGTTACTAATACGGGCACAAAATAGTGCAAACAGCGTTGGTTTGTTTATATCAATCAAAAACATCGTCACGTCCAGTTCGTGAAGATGACGTTTCTACGTAGATACGATCGGGTCTTGCAAGCACCACCAGTTTTTTCAATCATGTCTGTATTTTAATTAATAATCGCATCCATAAAAGCACCCTGAGGAAATTTGCACAAGTATTCGTGCCTCATAATGTTCCTGAAGGTATATAAAGTCTGATCGCTGTGAGAGGAGACTCCAGTCCATCGGTGGGATATAAGCGGATGTGACGACAAATAATTCTAACTGTGTGTGTGTGTGTGTCGGACACAAAGCTCACTCCTCACCTCATAATTTGGTCCGTTTCTCCTCTCGAGTACGTCGCCGCAGATGGACTTCAAGTGCTTATTGCACGCGGTCATCACCAGCTCGTCTATTTCGAGCATCCAAACGAACTTCGGTTTCTCTTTCAACAGCTCGAACAGAAGAGCTCCGTCACCGCCACCTTTAAAATTTAACTGAAATAAGTGAACCACTTCATATTCCATAGTTCTCTTCTAGTTCCTAACGACATCCAGCTGAGGCCGATTGTCTGAGTTTGTTCTCGGTTCTCGGAACCTAAGTAATGTTCTATACACTACTCGCTGTAATGAAAGTCCAAGTTTATATACTAGTTTATTGGCGAGTATAAGCTTACAACCAGATATGCAGGAATATTTTTTTTTCTAAGTTAAAACTCTACCCCCGATATCCCGTACGGGCCGTGGTGTCGCAGTGCTGGTACTATATTATTATGAAATCGATTATTAACATTAGCAACTGAGTCGATGCATGGCGGTGAAAGATAAACACGCGTGACGCCCCGTTCCTAAAGTGCTAGATTTTATTCTAATTAAAAACTACATTTCTCCGATATCCGACGTTAGAACATTATTTTTGGCAGCTTAAGTTACGAATACTTATCTAGGCAATGATAGAAGCGAATGTATTTTTGCACGGAAAAATTTACTTATTTTAATTGAAGAAAAATATTACCCAGGATAACTATTTCCTTGTCCGTATAACTTTCTTTACCTCTCTGCATTAAAGTTTCAGTATAAATAAGGTCAGCCTCAGAAATATCTGAAAAAGTAAAGTGATTATAATTTATAGTTTTTCTGATATATATATATATATGCTCAGATCTAATGTAATTTTCAAAACTCTTAAGATGACAGCCTTTATGATTATGATGATTTACGATGTGTCTTAAGGCAAATAAATTCTCTTATGGTTTTTTAATAAGATAATCTGAAATAACCATACTAATAATTGCAATCACAAATCGAGGAGAATAGCGAAATTTGTTTTCACGGTATCTAAAGACTTAACAAAGGGTGACTAATTTAAACAATATTACCAGAACTTGTTCTATCTGGTCATTCACCTGGTACTTGCTTGACGTTGAGTTTCGGGACAAACTATATTAACTAAAATGTATACAGCATTCCCGTTGTAAGAAGAATATGCTGCGGCTTGAATTTGTTAATAATTACTAATAAAAAAATTAATAAAATGACTTGTGTAGAAAGATAGTGTGTGTCTAGCCGAGTCGCTTTATATTTTTATTTCTGTAAAAGTCACAATTTATTATGGCCATATACACGATACAACACGAGTGTGAATCTCGCGAGGAGCACTTCGGCCTGACCATTACGAGTACCTCCATTTTACTGATCCTGCGTTCTGTGCTGAATGACGCAAACAATATACCTATGTAGGAATAGGTTAAATTGACTGACCGCTGAACTGAATGTGTGAATCGCAGTGCCAGTGTCACCCTAATGGTAGGTAGCCTTAATTGGTTCTGACAGGACGTCGATCGGCCCGGGTTCTGCATATTGTGACGGTCGTCGGTATGACTTTAACATACATACATACATACATACATACACATGCAACATCATTATGATATAGTAATATATAAACCCATGTGAAATGTGTTTCTCGTTCGGTAAAACAAAATAACGTTTAACCAAAGGACGAGTAAACCAATACTTACAGCACACAGAACTAGAATATTTAACTTGTTATCAATTTGATAATATTTTCCTGTTAAATTTTCATTTCAATGAAAGTCATACAGACATGAATGTATCTATATGTCTAAAGGCAGTACAATACAATAATAGTTATATTTTCTTACTTTGTAAATCATCTAGCACCAGCATGTTTCCAAGTGATTTGGAATGAACAATTTGTACTCTTTGGAATGGCGACTGCTCGTCGAACAGAATACCATCGATATCGTACTCCAGGAGACGTTCATCTAGAATCATGTTTTTTATATCACACAGGATATTAGGTGAAAAGTTATCCGAAAATAAATCGTGGTTTATTGTAATAATCCAGCAAGAGGATTATAGGATGTCGTCAGTTGTGGTTCCGAAGCTGTAGTGTTTGGGTTAGTTTTGTGCACATAACAAACATGTTTAAATAGCTCAAGAACGCGGCTTTGCTCTTGATAGAAGTTATTTATTAATGACAAACTAATATATATTGGAGTACCGAATTATATCGTTGTATTTAATTAGTAAAAAAAAAATACAATTTGTCTATTAATAGCAGAAAAATTATAAATATCATATAAAATTTTAGAAAGATTTTGTAAAATCAAATTTTAGTGAGATCAGATATTGATTAGGGATGTTATGGTGCTCCGTAACCGTAACCGAAACTATCAGATAGCCGAAATAACAGTGTATTCGAAACTGTAATCGAAACCGATAAAAAATTTCGAATTACTCCCGATAAGGACAGTCTAAATGAAACACGTTATGCCAGGTTTTTATTCTAGCCGCATTCATTTTTAGACAATTTTTTAATTAAATTTGAAAGTCTATTTGTTTTTTTATATGATTGTAATATCAGATAAAACCTAAAAATAAAGTAAAAGTGTTACCTTACATTACAATATTTTTTCCGATCCTAAATCCGTAATATTTCCATATCAGTAACCGTAACCGAATTTTCATAACCATAACATTCCTAATATTTACACTTGCAAACGCAAAATGATGTGATGGTAAAAGATAAGCTATTTAAATTTGTTTGAATAACTGTTAATAGCAGCTTGCCTGTGAGATTCGTAAAGATTAAATAAACAAAGTAAAGCTGGAAAATGTATGTGATACATTTATAAGCCTCGAGAAAAAAAAATGATAACTTACCTGAAGTAGGATAATACCTGCCAAATAGACATCGTTTTATGGGGACGTATACTTGCGAGTTAATAACTGTGATGTATTTTTTCAGTTGATTTTCCAATACTCGCCCAGACTATTAAAAATATTTGATAAAAAGGAAAAAAAAAAACAAATTAGACAAAATGTGAATATGTAACTAACATGCAATCATACATGGGCCATTCTGATAGTTTTGTATTGAAATAAATGTTAACCAATATTAATTAAGTGTCACACTTATTTAGATAAACAGAGAATCTGAGTTTTGATGATGGATCAAACAGTATGCTTATAAACAAACTTCGGTACTTGTGTATGAGGTGCCACAGCAGCAAAAATTTAATAGTTAGCAGGTGCGGACAATCAAAATTTTTCGCGACAAAACCTAACGTAACCAAAAATGTAGGTTTAGATTGTCTACACTTGCTAATTAAATTTTTGCTGCGGTGGCGTTAATACATAAGTACCCAAACTTCTTTTAACTATCTAATGCCTTTTATTTACTTAAACTTCTGCCTTTGTTAACAAGTTTCACAATTAAGGACTTGTGAGAGGTGGTAATCTTTGACATGCGATATAAATAAATCATTTAATTTTTACAATATGCAGTTTGGCTCATATAATGTTAAAGGGTTCTACATATATTAATATATTATAAATATGATGTAAACATAGGGTTAAAATCTTTTGCTATTGCTATGGGCTGTGACTATGAATCTTGAAGTAAAATTATTAATATGATGATATTAATTTTATATGAATATGAACTAAATGTTGAAATACTGAATAGTTTTTATTGTTTTATATATATATATTTCCGTTTTTTGTATACTGATATT
>DWPT01000298.1:0-26326 GCA_018251895.1 Agathymus mariae mariae
ATTATCCGAAATAATTTCATATCCATAACCATAATCGAAACCGGTAAAATATGTTTCATATATCCGTATCCATATCCGGATCCGAAATAAAATATCCATAACATCCCTACTTTAAACGCGCTACCGTAGTTATTTTTATCTGTGGTTTAGCTACCGCTCTGTAGATTAATTACACTTTTATTAATGTACGAGATCTTTGTTTAAAATAATACAAATTATAACATAATATTTAAGTTTACTTATTTAATATCAGAGCGCAAATAATTCAACAAAGTTATAGTCTAACATTAATTTTACAAATTTAAAATATTATGGATGGGGCAACATAATTAATGCGCAGATTGACAGCTAAATAGACAGAGGCACGGAGTTACACCTTTTTATATCCTTCCGCGCGGTGGTAATTTAGCCTGTAGTTTCATATCTTCAACAATATTTAATACTACTCGTTACACATGGCAGCACTATTTTATGTTTATTGGCATTTGAATTCCAACAGATACGTCATATTGACATTCAGTGTGTGACAATCATAGGTTGAGAACATAAACCATAGTTAATGCCAGTTTATTAGCTTTATGGTTGAGAATTATATATTTTATTGAATTTGACTTTAAAGTATCAGATAGTTGGTTCATGATTGGTTATATTCAAGGACAGCCATTAGGTAACCAATAGAAAGATAATACTAACTCATTCGCTCATTGTGATCTCTTACTTGTCCAATCAATGATGTTACACATTATAGCGTCCTTTCTTTACGTTACAGATTGACGGCGTCAACTCAGTACCGTAAATTCCTCAACCGTGCCCGCCATTTTGTCTTCAAGTGGCCGCTTGCTTATGGAATTGCGGCTCGTAGTGAAGTGAAAAGTGCACGTGCAGTGAAATTAGAGTGTAATATTTAATCAGAACAAACGACATTATGTTACCGGTGAGTTATTCGTTTTGTATTTTACATAAGCGAGAAGCGTTACGTAAAGGTTGGATCCATTTTCACTAATTGCGTCGTTTCAGCAAACGAAGGTTTTTGTTGGGAGTCTACCCCAAGGGTCACGGCCTGAGGAGCTGCGGAAGCTGTTCGAGCGGTACGGCACCGTCACCGAGTGCGACATCATGAATAGATGTGGATTTGTCCACATGGCTACCGAGGAACAGGCCACGGCGGCCATCCGCGGTCTCAACAATGGCACGTTCAACGGCGGAGTCATCACAGTAGAGCGCGGTCGCATGAAGGAGCGTGGTGCAAGAGGTGGCGGCGTTCGCGGTGGCATGCGCGGGGGTATGAGGGGAGCACCTGAGCGGCGCGGTGGCGGCCCATTGCGCGGCGGGCCGCCCGGCGCGCGCGACGCGCCCTACATGAGAGACGCGCGACCGATGCCGATGCGTGACATGCGTGGTCCTCCGATGGGTGGCATGGCCCGCAATGGAATGGGAGCGGGCGCTTACGATCGCGGCATGGACCGTGGGCTGGGTGGGTACGAGGACGCACGGTACAACGGCTACGGCGGGGAGGACCGGCGCGGGTTCGCGCTGATGGAGCGGCGCGACCAGTACGGCGCGGCCGCTCCAATGTATGAAGATCGGCGCGGATACGGCACAGAAGAGTATGGCACGGGCGCGCCCATGTATGCAGAAGAGCGTCGGCCGATGTATGACGAGCGCGACATGTTGGACCGGCGTCCTATGCGCGCCATGCCGCTGCCCGCCGGCTACGAGCGCGCGCGCGCGCCCCCGCTCGGCAACGGGGACATGTTTAGCCGCCGTTCACCCATGTGAGTCACACTTTCATTAAAAGTCATTAACATCTCAAGTATGTGCACGAATTTTATTAACTTAATCACCTGCATGAACTGTTCTTGTAATTTTACTTACATATTAGAGTAGACGGTGAAGAAAAGTTTTATAGTGCTGTATAATTAAGTCACTTTACCTATTGTGAGGGACTAGCCTGAGCTTATAAGTGAAGTGAGTTATTTAATATCAGGTTGTGGAAGTGGTAATGATGATTTTAGCAAGCAACAAATCAGTGGAAGGCCCATGCATGATCAACTGGTTACTGCCACTTGTGGACATCCATAAAACCAAATGCATAAGAGATATAATTTCATAAGACATAATGTCTTGATTATATATCTAGAGATTCGGTTAAAATGACTATTTTGTAATTGTTACCATGGTAATACATCTATCATTAATTTATTAGTCATTATTGCTCTGACTGTATAAATAGTGCCTTTCTCTGTATGTCTGTGAAACATATATGTCCTCCAGTGACTTCAAAGGGCCTATTCAATTTGCATGGTATTGATTTTAACATATATATTTACAGGCGAGGCGCTGCGGCCGGGGGCTACGACAGAGACCCCTATGCACAGACATACCCACCCATGGGACGGTGAGCGATGATCATTAACTATGCGAAAAATGCTAACCAGCGAGTACAGAGAACTAGCTATAGTGTGGTCCCATAGTATTATACTAAACAATCGGACAAATGTAACAACCAGACTATAATAATGTGTACACTCATTGATGCATGTTGTATTAAAATATATATTTCTTTGTTTACTGCAAATAATCTAATTGTTCCAACAAAGGTATATTGTTGCATTTAAAAGACATACATAATTTTTTTATTAGTATCAATTCAAATATAAATCACAACTTAATATTAACAAATTAGATTGATGAAAGAAGAAATCCAATAACTTAACCATTCCAAAGATGATTTAGGTAGAGTTTTCACAAATATTAAACTCGCGGGCGCGTGTCCGATCTCCCTCGGTAGAGTATGCGGCGCAACAAGAATATCTTTTGCTGGACACATTGAATATCCGTCATTGATCATTTCCAGGTTCATCAAATGTATAAAATTTAATACATATATAGCTATGACATAAGGTTAACAGTAGTTCGACAAACTGAATTGTTAAATATTTGAACTGAACATTAGATGAATAAATAATATACAAATCTTTTGCTTATATGATCTCTACAATTACGTCACTAATGGGGTATACTGATGGTACATGTTTCATACAACTTTATATAAGGTGATGTCTGAGATAATTTCGTAGATCTTGTTGTGTGCAATTTAGTGTTGTGGAGCTATCTCGTTGAAAGTTTTTTTGGCAATTTTCGTGTTTCAGCTAGCATTTTTATCGGCATTGGAAATATATAGAGTTGTGTTAATCTCCTGGTGTACATTTTGATTTTTTAAAGCAGACAATTATTTTATTCTTAAGTGTAATTAGTTCGTAGAAATATTGTAAGATCATCATTGTAAATCATGATCATGTTTTTTTTTTTCATCTACAATAAAAATAAATAATCATAATCCATCTAAACAAATTGATAAATTGAAAAAAGGTTGTTTTTAGAAACTCCCAAAAAGCTTAAAAAAAGGTTTCTGGAGCTTATGGTGTTTAAGTTTGGATAAAAAAGATAAATCAAGCTCAAATATTTTCATATAATAGAGCAAGAAATGAACAATTTTTTTATGAATTTATGGAATTTTCCCCATAATGTCTGTCTCTTAAACATAATTTTTTAAAGATCCGTTTGTGACAACGAAAAATCGAGGCTAACAATAATGTGCACTCAATCTAAATTGGTTCAAAACGGATATCACATAGACTCGAGTTGTTAAGCTGCAGCTCGACATCAAATTGCGCAACTTATGGCTCAATGTATCCTGAAAAAACATCCAGTGTTTTTGAATGAATATGTTTGAAAAAAAAAAGAAACGAAGCAGAGACTGAGACAGTCGGTCGGTCAGTCAGTTTGAGACTGAGACCAACCTAAATGTAAGTTGTTTTTAGTGGTCCATTGAACAAGTAATACTGTTGTGATTAGCTTTTGAACTACTTTTTCTTAGAAATGAAACACGAACATTGCCGAGAGCTATTAATCATAGAATAGAAGACGATGATTTGTATTGTTAGATGGCACGGTTCCCCGGTACTCGCTGGCCGTTACTATACGTCGGACACTGGTCGGGGACCGCGTGTAAATCAAAAATGCGTCCAATCGGTCACGATGAAACGCCATTTCGACTGAGTATAGAAATGCGAAATAACAAAATGAGATCAAAACGTTCAATAGCTATAAAACTGACTGGGTATCGGCTTGAGCGATGCCGTTCCCTACATTTGTATGTCCTATGTTATGATATACGGCGACGCCCCCGCACGCCGCACCCCGCGGGCGCCTTCCCGACCGCAGCCCGAGTTATGACGTCACACCAAAACCAGTAACAAGAGATCTTGATTAACTGTTCGGTGGTTTAAACAGTAGTATTAGGTCGGCTATGTTCTGAAGTGTATTTATGTAACAAGGACGTTCCAACGAATCCATGATAAGTTACGGAACGGGCGATGGTCAGGTTGGTAGAGTTAGTTGTGTCGCTCCGGTGGTTCGGCGGCTGGTGCCCCCATTGTCGATATTTCTTGCGCGTGATCTTGAATTACGGTGTCGCTGCTGTTGCTGTGTGTGCAGAGCTCGACAACCTTTGTGGCCTTTCTGCAGGTCATAGAGCGACTATAAAAAGACATGACATACGAACGTGCAACACGAACGCCTGCCCGGTATAGCGACATGCTTTTAGAGAAGGCCATGAAGTTTATGCGAGAAATGTCGGGTGCGGTGGAGGGGTGGGGAGGGGTGTGGCGGGGCGGCGCGTGCGGCGTGACTCTGAGCGTGTTATGTGTATACTGTAGCGGCGGCGGCGCGGCGCGCGGCGGTAGAGACGGCGGCGCGGGCGCGCTGCACTTCTGAGCGCATCGCGGTGCTAGCGTGTTAACGCCGATAGGTCGCGTGCGTGCCGCCTGTACTTCCAGAACTCGAGTGAAACGTATTTCAGTGATCGCTTTGTAATTATAATGAGTGAGGTTGAGTACGTCGATGCCGGCGCGTTCGGTTCGCTCGCCGTGCCGGGCCGCGCCGGGCGGCCCGCTCCAATCTAGATTTATATAATTGTTAGTTCGAATGATCGATAAGTTTTAAAGTAATGAGATATGCGAGCTGTACGTTTTATTTTGGATTAAATTTTTTTCTTTTAGAAATATGGTTTGAATCGATGAAACCTCCCCAATTGTATTATGAATATCTGCATGAATTTAGTACATCCACAGCGCAATCCCGCTTCCTTCCGCTTGTCCTGTGGGTGCGGTACTTTATAATTAATGGATAGGAGATGGAGAATCCCATTATATGATACTCAACAACGCTGCAGCCGGCCCGATCTCGTAGGCGAACGAGTGTTCGAGCGCGTGCTATCATATCTAGACATGCATATAGGCAGGGTAGCTACCAACACCGAATACTAACGACTTCCAAGGGAACTACGGAACGTTTGCCGCTCAAATCAAAATGTGGACGAGTCATCGGAGAGTGGTTAGGCGAATGCAAGCGCTCGCAGCTCGCTCCACACGGCCACATACTTGTGTAACATGGCACACGGCAGCACAGCACGTGCGAGTACATTTCAGACGTTAATAGCGGCGCGCGGCAGGTAGCGGCGAAGTAGTCGATGCTCAGAGCGTTGCGACCGAACGGCGTTAACGTTAGGCGACTGCGACAGGAAGACACGACAATCGTAAGTAAAGTTGGCGAAACCTAACGTTTGCGTGCGAACGTCCACCTCGTCCAGGGAGGGCCACGTTGAACATTTCATTTGCGAGTGAACATAATTAATCATACGAAGTGATCAGAACAAGGTCTGCTTGCATATTTTATCATGAACGATTAGCTTAACGTAGCGTCCGGAAGCGTGTGCGCACTGCTTGTACGAACGATCTGTTACCGAATTGAAATAAACTGCGTTAATAAGCTGAATATAATTAATAAAATATGCGCACGGAATATAAAAATAAATTTGCCTTCCAAAGAGGACAACGATTTGTTGATTATTAATTAAAATCGAGTCATTTTAACGTCAAACATCCAGTAAGATTATCCCGTGTGCTGAAATGCTAACTCCATTTTAGTGTAATTGTAAAAATACAGGTGAGTAGGCAGGTACTAGTGTTAAACCTTGCGGCTGTCATGAGAACAAATTTTTCGTTCGCAATCTATATGTTTTAGGTAAATTAATTGAATTCCTACACAAAATAAACATATTGTATACAAATTTAAAAATGGACCTAGCAAGTTTAGCACTTAGACGATGCTGTTCTGTATATTTTAATTAACATATTTCTCATGTTTAACAGGAGTTGGGAACCTGGATGAAGCTCGTGTCTCGATTCTCGACCGGAAAGAACAGTGCCTGCACAAGGGTAGTCTGCTCAGACGTGTTACGTCATGGCGATTGTGGAGGGCATAATAAATGATGTTTGGACTACATTTTGTTTTATTCAATTAAGACCCATATCACTCGAGATACTACAAAGTATTGAGTTAGTAGATACACTGTAAGTCAAAGCACGTGCTTCTCGCGTTCTACAGGTGACTTGTCCATTTTGCCGTGACGTAAAGCTGCTTCTCGCAGACGTTAGACTTTTCATAATTTTGAATCCGTTACCTGTCGACATTGATTTATGATTTATACAATTAAATAGAAGATATATGTTTTTCGGAACCGGACCGCGGTTTATACTATAATTAATATGAGGCACAAAGTTGAGATTTGCAGGGTTAGAAAAAAATAGTTTTTATTAATTTTATAAAACAGTTTAAATTGTTTTTAACTCATGTTTTTTTGTTCATTTTAGATTAGGGCATTATTTTAAATTAATTCGACCTATAATGTTACATTTCTAGATTAGATCTTTTAAAATTCTTAAATAGATTTTTAAATTGGGTGACATGGACTTTTCTGGTGGGACTATGCCGGCGGGGAATTATCTATGAGCTATGAATTCTATTCTATGAAAGGGGAAACCCCAATATTTATATCGAGGGGAATAACCACTACTTTCTTTAGACGCCGACATTATGGACTTTCCTAACGGGACTTTGCCGGCGGAGCTTATGAATACACTATTAATGCGAGAGCCTTTCTTTCTAATATTTCATTTAATTATTAATTCTGCGACTGATAATACCTCATAAAAATGTCAACTCCAGGATGCAATGCAATTTGGGAACAATTCACATCCCCCAAAAAAATACCACACTGAAGACCAATCGCACCCTGCGTTGCAGAAAACGAAAGAAGGAACTAGTTGGACTTGTGAAAAGAATGGAGGCACACTTCCAACAACGTAACACCACCACCGGTTCTAACACTGATGCAAATCTTTACGTGGAGGAGGACTTGTTGAGTGATGCTGATGCTGGTCCTTCCCGCTCTTCAGATATTTCTTCTACTACACCCACATCTGTTATTACTCTTCAATCTAAACACGCCCGCGCGAAGCGACGCCAGCGTTTAGCGCTGTTTAGTTTTAAAGCTTTTTTTTTCTTATTGTTTTATACAATACTTAAAATTTGTTTTAATCAGTGTTTTAAACGTGTGATAAAAAACACGGTTTACATTCAAACTGTTTAAAAATTGTTCTAACCATGCCAACCTGGAGATTCGTGTTACACAGGAAATTTGTTTCACAACTTGTAGTCATTGGTAGTATATTTACAAAAATTATTGACTATTTTCTCTGAAATTCTAGCACCTTTGTCTAAATTAGGAAAAATAAATAAATATTTTTTAAGTAAACTACAATATCAAAGTCATATTCCTGCTCCGTACAATTGAACAGACAGTCCACGTGATGGTGAGTGCTCACGCTGCAACATCCAGTCTTCATTATGACCTCGTTGGCCAAGATTGAAGCTTTTTTTCTATTAGCTTCTCGACTGGCTCTCCAGTAGTTATCGAAACATGTTAAAAACATTTTACAGTCGATGTTTAGGAGGGTGGTAGCTAGCCACGCAGGTGTATCGTGGTGTGGTGTACGGAGACCAGTAAGATTCAAAAACAGGAATGGCGTTAATCCATTACCTACAGCTAGTAGACGTTGGCTCGTATTCGAGGTACATCGAATCTCTAACACCTTAATTCCCAAATTGTAGTTTTATAACAAAACTAGTTTCCCTAGCGTGCTGGTGACTTGCGGCGTCACATTATACCACAGCAGATTAATATACTATTTATACAAAGTAATGGAAATAAAACAAGATAACTTTTCATTAATTTATTAGCGTATTCAAAATATAATCATTTTCACAGAGCGAGATAGTTTCGCCGATGGTAGGTCACAATTTATCACACTTGGTACTGAAGCTAAGCCCTCCTCCGCCACACAACTAAGCTATGAACACAGCTTCGTAGTTTATGGCACTACATTATTCATAAGGCAAAACCACCACAATTTATTTACTTAGAATTAATCTACAATGTTCATTTCGTACATCCGTTTTTTTTTGTCAATCACAATTTACTTTAAATCGAGAGAAATCAACAGTGCAGGTTCATAATAAAATCACAATTATTTAATAAAATTCACTCACTATAAAAATAAAATAAGAAAACAAATGAAAAATAAATGCCTCCCTCAATGTACATAATAATAAAATAATAAAAAAAAACATTGGTCAATATAACAACAACTTTGAACGTCATCGGAAACAGCGTCGAACGATATCGAACGTGCAGACATCTAACAAAACGCAGCCTTTTTCAATCTTACAGATCGAAGCATAGACAAATCACAAAAAGGGAAGAGCATCAGTTCCATTCGTTAAGATACCGATTGTAAATATACTACGTTGTTGGTACCTGTCTGTACAACGTGTAAATGTCTGTTTCCGAAAACGTCAATACCTTCAGAAATAATATAATAACAGACAAAAAGTAAATAGGAACAAGTCAAAACACAAGTATCATTTCGTCATTAATTTAAACATATTTTTTTATTGAAATAACTTGTTAAATGTGACACGCTTCAAACAAAATCAAATTTAAACCAAAAGAACCCATATTTTGTGTCCTCGTGAACCGCACACTATACTTCGAGATAAACACGACGTGCGTTGGAAGATCATACAGTAATGGGAACAGGACGGATAATTATAATACAAATAAACATCGGTTGTCAGACCACAACCCCAGCTACCTCGATGGAAACGAGAGTGCCGCGGCGGGCACCTCCCGCCGAAATTATGAGAGAGCTGCCCGTCTACGTTACATTTACAAAGCTAGTTTTCTACTGTGTACAGGAAGACCGTTAAACAATTCATTAGGTCTGATGTAACCGAAATCTTGATCTACATTAACAAACGGATATCGAACGTATACAATGACAAACAAAAATATAATTTAACCCAACCAGACCGTCCGCCTCGATAATGAACGACGTCTCTCACATTAAATATACCGACTAGCATCGCTACAGACCCCTCGTTACCCACTACGATGTTTTTAATAAGGCAATAAATATTTATCTCTAAAATATTATTTATATTTGCATCGCAACACACAAACGGTCACATAACTACAATATATTAATGAAATATGATCGTAACGTAAGCGGCAGCAAGACCAAGTCATCGCCAAGTCCTAAAACATGTGGGTGATCCGATTACGGCAGGTAAATAAACAACTTTACATAATACAACAAGCTGGACGTGCTATATGACAACACGACGACCCGTCGACTCCCACGCCAGCTCGGCTGCCTGTCACATCGATCGATCGATACACCTTATCGAACCAAAACCAACATAGCCACAACCTTATAAGAAATTATAACCAGCACGATTGGAATTACATAATATTTCGGTCGCGTTCGTCGACGGTGTTCACCTCCATCTCCGCCCACCGCGTGTCATCGTCGCGGTAAACCATCACCGGGGCTCAAACGTTCCCCCTTTAGTTACGGCCGTGGTGTTGCCCTGTGTTGCAGCCGGCCTTGCGCAGCACCGCCCCGATGCCGTCCGACCCTCCAGAGGGACACCAGGACCGGTGGTATTGCTCCTAAGGCGTCGTAATCCCGAATCGTAGTTACATTTATCAAACTTCCGAACGATACCGAACTGTTCACGCTTGACATTTTTCCTTTCCTATCACATTGAAACAATTTCATTAGTTACATACACAATTTAAATTAAACTGGGAGCATACATAATACTCAACTTCGAGTAACAATTAAACCATTTTAGTTTTTCAATATTAAATTACTATCTAACATCAATATGAATTATAATATATAAGTACATTGTTAAGGCTTTACTGTTTCGTCAAATATTTAAAATACATCATAAAAAAAAAACAATGTGAAAAAATAAAAATTTGTCGTGTTAATGCAAATGTATACAAAAAACATTGTATATGAAATAAAAAGCTGTTCAAGTTTTTTATTTGTGTGAGATTCAAAGGGGCGAGTATTAAGTACAGAATGTCACCTACGACTAGACCGGCCACCTACGGCCTACTGCCTACTGCGGCGCACGAGTCAACCAAGTCACATCACTCGGAGGACAGTTATTCTATAATCTCACAGAGCGAACCTGCAGTCGATTCCACAACGAGGTATTTTTAATGCGACCGATACCTCGGTAATAATTGGTAAATCAATAATTCATATCACGGTACTACTTGCAACTTGCATCTGTCTTGCATTTGTGAGATCACGTAATTGCCGCTCTGAATTCCACTTGAAGACACTTGCAGCTAAAATCACTTGACGTATATCTGGTATTGAATTGTCAACAATAATTCACGAATAAAACTGCAATGTTACTTGATAGGTATATTGTCGTTCGCGAGAATGTTAAAACTCCTCCAGTCCGTAGCCGCGGCGTGGCCGAGAACGAACGGTGCAGTTCCAACCACTAACTTACGTACAAATGGCCTCCTGCACAGACTCTCACCTTAGTGTACAAGACGCGAGTTCACGTCGCACCGAGGTAACTACAGCCGTCTCGGTGTCGCGATCAATTTGGTATTTAAGTAACGTAATACGTACAAGTTTGCAAGATACGCGCGTTATGTGGTACAATTTTTTTATTTGCAAATTTAGTGACTTGCTATAGAAGAGTCCATAAGTGTTCGCAAGTTACGAGAACTTAGTTAGTAGTGTCCACAAGTGTTTGCAAGAGATGTGACTCGGTCAACCATTCACGCCTCTAATCTACTCTGTATTCGATTTTAATAGCACCTCATTGTTATACCACTGAATGTCCTACGCGCTACGTGCCAGGTACTCATTACATTATTTTACGTAATATATTAATAATATAAAACCATGTTTCTCTTTGGTGCAACATTTGAACACACTCAAACGTGTCGTACAGGCTAGAGATGCGAGCGAGCAACCTGAGGTGTGTCCAAGCCCTATAGCCTACTAAGCTTAGTGATAAACAATCTTTGGGAAATTTACTAATAAAAAATCACATTAATTGGTGGAATTACCTATTGAAGTCTACGCTATAAACGCGGATGAATATGAAATCTGTTCGTGTTAAAATCCATACTAGTAAAAATGTATGTATGTAACTTTGATGAAAGACAAAACCAGCGCATTTTGAATTGAGGTATCGTGCCTACGACTACACGGTAACGAAGTAGTTATTTGGATCGATCAATAAAATAGTACATTATCTTTTGAAGCAGTGACTTAATACGAATTGTTGAAATTTAATATTCAACGTGCACTTTGTAACGACCACAAACAATTCAATTCGGTGCAACAATAGAATTCTACTACTAGTAAGTCTTTTTGTTATTTTTCGAGTATCTATTAAAAAAATAGCATTTTTACATTTAATATTTCTATTTAAAGTTTATATATTTAAAAATGTGTTTTAAAATTACAAAATTTTATACGATCCCGAGCAGTAGTTATTTAACGTGACCTGCGCAAGATACGAAGACAAGCGTGTTTGTAATTAAACGTTGCACGTCGACATCTAACGTATACTCCCGTCTGCGTCGTTTCCGAATAACAATACATCTCCATAAGGGAGCGTACACCGCTGTACCGGGGCAGTCGAGGGTGTTGTTGCATTAACGTATGACGCTGATGGGGCACCGCGGTGGACCCGCGGCAATGGTCAACGTGTCAGAGATTTCGTAATAATTTCAACGACGAGAATTAAATATATATATATTTAAGTATAAATAAACAATTCACTAATTATCTACTTAAGGTGACGATCACATTGGCGTTTATTTAGTTTTCCCAAGGCTCCACGTACATGTCTTAACTAATAGTAACCTTCTATTGTAAACATTCTGCATAGGAAGTGCCAACACTTCTTCGTCTCTAATATCAATTTTTAAATATCCCACTGCTGGGCAGGAGCATCCCGTCAGAAAGAGCATGCATATCGAACGCGTCTCGCCGCTCTTAAGGACGTTCTAATAAATGCGAACCAAAATAACTAATTTTATGCACACATGTATTCCGACAACATATATTTTCCGTCAAGCGGCAGTGGTAGAGTAGCTTGCGACGTCACGAACGTGTAAAATTCCCCACTACATTCACCCTGCGGTTCGCTCTTAAAGGTAACAATGGACCACCGTAAAGGATCCTCCTCCCAATACCCTCATGCCCTCCTCAACACCCCGCCAGTGGAACATTTACCGGTACCGACCTTCATTCGTCCCCCATAACATACTGCTAAAACCCATAGCCGAGAAAGTTTATTTATAATTCCTTACCTGTAGACTGGGTCCGCGAGCGACAGCTGCGTGCAAGAGGCCTACTGTAAATAATGCTCGTGGAAATGGACGTCCATTGACGTCCCAGTCCGGTTCGCGAGTCCTTTACCAGAGTGACGTCCTGGGTCGCGGGCCAACGTCCTTCGAGCTACCATCACATTGCTCTAGATGACCTAACCTATCCATATATATCGCCACCGCCTCGCCTACAACTTAAGACAGGCAATACTCAACACAGCATGTGACGTCACAGACCGCCGGTACCATCCATTCAAATTAAGTACTGCCGCGACCGACCCACTTCCATACGAAGCGTACCCCGGGGTCCGTGCCGGCCGCACAGTATCGGTACACGAACTGATCGCACGATTAGTTGGTCGACCAGGGCGCCACCGCCACATGCGAGCGTTATGTTGCAGCGACCATTTCTCTTTGCGCATTGATACGGTCGGCAGTACCGATGATCCAGCAGTACCGGTGACGTCACAGCCGCAGCCGCTACGAGCGGGCGTACTTGAGTGCGACGTTCTGCGGCTTCTCCTCCTTGAGCGACTCCTTGAGTATCAGCTCCGAGCTGCCGAAGGGCGGCGGCTCCGAGTCCAGCGACTGCTCCTCGTGCTCCGTGCGGGGCGGCGTCTCGCCCGCCACCGCGGGCCTGCACCGGTAGATTATATTGGAACTAACTTACGATATGAAGGGAGTCGATTAGCGTGTTTCTGAATGTTAATGTAATTCATCGTTTTTCATTTAACTGGTAGTTTGTAAAAGTAGCAATACATGTATATCGATTTTATTGTATCGATACCACGAGAAATCGATTTAAAAAACAGTTAGTTTCGTAACATTTAAGATTGGTGTTAAAGAAACTGAAAGAAGAAATTAATCACCTATGCAATCCTTTGTTACTTCCACGAGCATCACATCATTGTCGCTGTTCTTTGACATCCATACACCAAAGGCGTGGTTGACTTAGTGTTTTTTTTAATATTCCAGAAATAATACAATGTTAACACAGTGGTGGCAGTTTTACAACATCAACGCCAATCAAACGAACACCAGATTCTTTTTTGTCATCTTGGATGATTGTGAACTCATAAAAAAAGATAACGTTGGCAGATATAATTCGGAGATTAGAGTCAGTTTCCCGAACATTGTTTTTTTATATATCACTATAATACTATAAATAATAAAATTGAATTCCCGTTTACTGTGTATAATCGTTATTACCCACGATCACCCACCTGTACCGGCGGCAGTTGATGGGCGCGAGCGCGGCGAGGTGCCGCAGCAGCGTGTGCCGCGGCGCGTCGCCGGCCAGCTCGGCCAGCCGGCTGGGCGGCAGGTCGACGCACAGCGCACTGCGAGTGTCGCCCAGGAACGTCGCCACCTGGTGCTCGGTGCGCAGCAGCAGCAGCAGCACGTCCTCCAGGTCCGCCTCGCTGCACCGCCACCGTACACCGTACACCGGACGTGTTCAGAGTGATCGGTGCTCGCGTTTTGAGCGTTCAGTACTTCCGATTAATTAACAGCACCTCTATTTAATCCTGTGTCTATGTATCTGTCTGTTGGTCAGTCGATTTTCTCCGTATCTACTGGACGGTAAACGTCGGTATAACGTGCGGGGTTAGGTGACAGGTGTATATTGTAATAAAACTAGTTCTGAATTCTGATTTTGGGGGGAAAATTAGAAGTGATAAAAAACTGTCAAGTGCACCACGTGACATGTTAGATGTGTACTTTAAGATGGTCGTTTTAACATAAAGTATGTTATTACAATTAAAAAGATGTAATGATCATTTACTTCGCCGTTTCTTTTCGGTATCAAAACGGGGTCCAAAGGAAAAACAAGTGTACTTACAAAATAGTCTACCTAGATATTTTGAATTTGAATATACGTTGGCTTCAGAAGAGCGACAACTCGTCCAGTGATGTTATTATCCTTATCAAACGCGCGGTCAGACGTTCGGTTCACCCACCTGGCGGCGTGGAGGAACTGCGCGAAGTGGATGTTGGAGACGCACCCCTGGCGGTCCTCGCTGTCGGTGTACAGGTCGGTCTCGCGGTAGTACATGTACAGGAAGTCGTTCAGCTGCTTCGCGATCACCGCGCACCGGTCCTTGTCGCACATCTTCGCCGGGGGGCCCTACGGGTGAGAGGGGGCGCTCGGTCGTGTCCACGGTGAGTACGTGTGCGCGTTCTCCAAGCGACAATACTGTGTCGTGTGCCGTACAACCGACATGCTGTTTTCGGTGCGTGTACAGTGCGCGTATGTCGTTGTTGGTGATGCTATTGTATGATTCGGTTGGGATGTTGGTAATTAGTACATATTGACAATTCTTTGGACGAGGTTTTTTATGCATCGAATTTCATAATATGTATGAATGCAACTCGATAATTGAA
The DNA here is from genome assembly GCA_018251895.1 of Agathymus mariae mariae. Lineage (NCBI taxonomy): Eukaryota > Metazoa > Arthropoda > Insecta > Lepidoptera > Hesperiidae > Agathymus > Agathymus mariae. The sequence goes on from DWPT01000298.1 coordinate 15,011, forward strand.
AAGTCAGACACTGGCCTTAAAATTATTGTACTACTCAACTGTCCGCTCTTATCACCAAATACGACACCTGCCTAGACGAAGATCAATCTCCAGGCCGGCTGTCCTGCCCTTGCAAATTGAACACTATTGCAAATATTGTGTTGTATCACCACCGTATGCTTTACAGCATACCCCTAAGCAAAGTGTTGTGTACGTTCAGGTGACATGCGTGCGCGTGAACGTAGGATGCGTGCACGTGATCGAGAGGTGCACGCGTGCGCAGGCATGCAAGGTCACCTTTACATTGTAAGGCATCCGTAAGGAGGAGGAGGCCCGCCGCAGGAACTTGAGCACGAGCGCAGCGTGCTGCGCGCCCAGCTCGTTGGCCGGCGACGAGATGCGCTTCAGCACGTGCGTCAGGTACAGTCCGAACGCGCGCCGCCCCTCGCCCACGCTGTCGACAACGCGACGGGCTATCACGCCGTACACGGGTCTTCAAATATGTCGAACGCAAATATGCATTTCGGTAGTAAGTACAAACCTATCATGCATAAATTTACAATACAAATGTATACATTTCTTAAACAAATAAATGTTCAAACAGCACTCGTTGAACTTGGTTACTTTAGCACCGATGCATTACCCTCCTAAACTGTACACATTACGGTTAATATGGAGTTTCCCGATTTAACTATGTTAGATTATTACGCTAGAAACCCCGGCGGTCATACGAAATGACCGCTGCTCTATATATTATAAACTGTAGTTAAAATGATTTGTGCAAAGGCGTCTGCTGATTGAAACTGAACTACCAAATATTTAAATGTTCTCAAATATCATGATAATTTAATTAAAACATGATAACCGCATGTACGGTGGCAACTTTATCCCATTGGCTAGTACAGTCACGCGAGCAACCGATAAGCTATCGGCGAGACACTTAAGCCGCATGTAATAAAGATGAAGACGAAGATGGACCAATAGATAGTCGCCTCATCGTTCATCGGGAAGTCAAAAATCGTTCTCCATGCGTATCTGGAATGCAAATTTGCGAATGTTAACGAGCACTACAAAACAACGGCCCTGCTGGACACGTCACTCTGAACGAATGTCAGCGGTGAGGGCCGAGCCGAGACGTGTTGGTCTGCAGTGTGTGAGTCTACAGGGGCGCAGGGTACAGACGTGAGCCGCAGCCCCTCGCCGAGCTGCCGCTTGACTAGGTCCTTGGCGCGGCGCGCGTCCCGCGGCGGCGCCGGCGGCTCCGTCAGCGGCGCCAGCTGCACGGCCGGCGCCGCGCCCGCGATGCACACCGCCTCGTACCGCTTCAATCTGCAATGTAACATTGCAGTTTACAGTCACGCGTCGGCGGGTTGCTGTCTCCGCGGGCGCTGTACAGTCCCGGGCCGATACAGGATACATACCATGTTCGGGGTTATCAACCAGCAGTGTTTTCGTAGGCTTGTCTGAACCCCTAGTGGCGAAGTGAGTAAAGTTGGCCAATGTCTAGCTTATATACGTATACCCATAACTGTCCCACGGCTGGGCTCGGGTCTATATTCGTGCTAATAACAAACTATTAATAACAGATACACAAGTAACCTTGTTCAGTCGTCGGTATCGTAATGTGAACGGCTACCTGTCCGGTGCGTCCGTGAGGCTGGCGGTGGCGGCGGCCGCGTGGCTGAACCGCGGCAGCACGTGCGCGTGCACCAGCAGGTTGTAGTTGTGCTGCAGCGCCGCGTACGGCGCGTTGTTGTTCAGCGACGTCGAGCACACCGGCACGCCCGTCACCGGGTCTGCGGGCACGTCGCACGTTTGTTTAATTCAACTTTTGTTTTTTAAGTAAACAAAATAATATGCAATACTATAACTACCGTCACTGTCAAGTGTCATGCCCCAGCCCGTCGGGATCACACATCACTCCTGCGTACCCGTTGGCATAGTGACCGAAACAGCTCGAAGTACCAAATTTTACACGAACTGATTAGAACTGAAATTTTGGTAGATTTGCTATAAACCCAAAGATGTTGATTTCTATCTGTCTCGCGTGTTACTATTTTTATAACAGGACATGCCTGTATTTTCATTTTGTTCACTATACACATTATTGGAGTTAAATTCTGTTTAACTTTTTATTCTGGATATGTCATATTTATTTTTATTATTGTACTGGCCTAAATTTTACATCATTATTCATTATACAAGTTTAAAACTAAAAATTAAAGTTACAACAGTAGTTTGTAACAATATAATATGTACAAAAACCTAATTATATATATATTGGATTTTCATACGAACAAGTCTGGTCCTGTTTCAAGCCGTACCTAGATACTGCGAGTACTTCTGCCACGAGTTTTGGCTGGGGAAGATCCTGACGAAGCCGCCGCGGCGTGCGTACTGCGCGCGCACCGCCCGCACCAGCCGCAGCTCCTCGCCCGTCAGCAGGTTGGACAGCGGCGCCTGCGCCTGGGCCTGCCCCTGCCCCTGCGGCTGCTGGCCGTTGCTCGTGCTCTTGCCGCGCACGTACACGTTCTCCGCCGAGTGGACGCGGCGGCACTATCCATGAGAACAATACACACGTTCCAATCATGATTATTGCCACTAGTTTAATGTACATCGAACCAATGACATAATGTCAGCTGTTTGTCTGGCCGTCAACTGTCGTAACAGCTCAGGGAGGAGTACAAATAGATTTATAAATGTTAAGGGCAATAAACTGTTTTATTATTGTTTTATTGTTATTATCATAGCATATTTTACAACCGTACTGATAGTTCATACTTTGTTCATATTTTCTCTCTATGTTACGAGTATAATATGGTGGACCCATGGTGGTCGTCGATGAACGCACAGGATTCATAAAACGGAGCCAGGTCGGGAGTGTACTCACGGCGCCGATCCTCATTCGGAGCGAGGTGGCCTGCGGCGAGGAGTCGTTCCTTGACATGGGTACGGCCGGCAGCCCCACCAGCGTCAGCGTGTCGGCCAGCAGCGCGGACTTGACGCGCGCGTCCAGCGGACTCTCGCACGCCAGGCTGACGGACACGGTGATATACATTTTAAACGATTACTTCGATAATCAATTTCTATAATGGTTAGTTAAAGATTTTTTTCAAATGTGCATCATTTATATATCTTGTTTTGAGAAAAAAAAAAGTCTGCTCGAAGGACCAAATTTCGCTAACCAGATTAAATATATATATATATATGACAAAATGGTTTCATAGCAAAATTCCAATGATATGACAATACAGAGAAATTGTTTTATTATTACAAATTTATTAGATTGCCGCGTGTCACAATAGTCATAAATATCACGTTTGGTCTGTGCACGTTTTGTTCTCATAAAAAGTTTATTAACAGATTTCAATCTCGTTCCACGCACCTCGGAGATAGGTTTATCTCCAGCAGCCAGGGCTTCAGCATGTCATCTATCAGTATGTCGTATCCGAATAGCTCTGCAATTTAAAATAAAACACGTAGTTACCCCACACAGGGACACAACCGGGCCGGCTGGTGGTACGGCAGTCCACTGACATGTAACTCACACGTGGACAGCGGTACACCTCTGAGGGGCGAATAAAACATTATAACCATAATATTTACACGCACGAGCTTGTTTACTGCGTAGCTGAGACATCAATTACTATATAAATCTGTGCATTCAATTTTTTGTCAAGTTTCATATTATAGTTACATAAATCAGGGAGTCTCAATAAAACCTTTGTCTTGACAACACGTCTTGAACTCTCACCGAACCTGCGTTCAGTACCAGTCTTCTCACATTGTTCACGTACACTTTGACAAACTTAGTATCAATCGTGTCGTGATCATAATACGAGGAAAAAATTAAAGAAAAATATATAACGATATTCGACACCCCGCGTTACCACAAACATGTATGTCATCCGACACGCCCGGTCCCTATCGACTGATCTACAGGAATTATGTCGCGTGTGTTGCCACAGGTCGGTCTCACCGAAGCAGTTGAACAGGTTCGGCACGAACACCCTGGCGGCGGCGGTGATGGTCTGCGCCGAGGACAGGATGGACTTCACCACCAGGTCCTCGATGGCCGCCATCAGCGCCGACGTGTTGCGCCCCTGCTTGCGCAGGTGCCGCAGGAGAGCGGACAGCGTCCACTTGTGGCCGATGTTGCCGGCGTTCGGGTCGTCGCATCTGTCGAGCACACGGATTCAATTATTACAAACTTTCGGTTCGTTCCAAATGTTTCAAGTCACATATTTAAATACCAGTAAGGTGCTCTTGCGCCGCGTCAAGAAACATAATGTTTCGTTCACAAATCGTATCCCCACTAAAACATTTGTGTTTGGAAAAAGTGGGTGATGAAGGCATAACTAGGAAATAACTATTAAAAAAAATAAACAAATTATATTTATTAATGAAAACTAATACTAATACAGGAATTATTGTTATGGTATGTACTGAGTTTGTCGCACTGTACCCCTTTTTGAGCCTACTGGATGCCGACTGGAAATAAGTAGTGTTAACAAACTTTTCATACATGTTTTGTAACTGTGAGTAGGAAAAAATATCCCCGGGAGTTCTTGCCCCTTCTTCTTCCGGGACCACTTACGGTAGGGATATCGAATGGGTCGTCGTGCGCATTCGATTGTCAGTTATCTACAAAAATCCCAGTACCGGCCGCGGACTCACTTGATGTAATCCGTGTGATACTTGTTGATGCTGTAGTTGCAGAGGTGCATGCACGGGTTCCAGAGGTTCTTGTTGGTCTTGTCGTACTTGACGGTCGCGAACCGCACGAGCCCCTCCTCGTACAGGTACACGAGCAACGGGTCGATGGACGTGACGCACACGTACAGCCGCAGGTCACACTTGTGGCCGCCGATCAGCAGCGGCTTGTCGATGTACTTCGCGACCACCACGTTCTCGCCTTTCGGTATCTGTTCCGGCTGGCCGAGAATATACCAGCTAAATTATATGCAAAGGGACATCTCACACCAGGTTGCGTGACTATGATCGGCGAGCGTTTGGAACTTTTGTCATGAAACCTTCGCTGTAGTGCTTTAGGATTAATTGCTGTAACCAGTGTTGCCATACCTTATAATAAAGCAAGAGTGAAAATTCTACAATTCAATGACTACTGTCTGTATGATTGATATTTTCCCAGCCATTAATATGTACGTTAAGTTCTGCAGAAACGATAATTTCCTATAGTAAAATTTTGGTGCTTATATTTTGTGAGTGATTTAATGAGTGATGTCAGCTTCAAAAGCACAAATGATCTTTTTGAAATTGGTCATGAATTTATGGCTATCTCGAGAATGGGACGGTGTCAAAACTGAGCAACTTCAACAATTGATTCAAGAACCGCCGGCAGCACCTCCATTTATACCAAAAATCAAAATTATATCATCTCTCTTCATGTGAGATTTAGCGGGCATGTTGCGAGTCCTACCACAACACATCCCAGTGGTTCTTCAATCAATGTTTATTTATTTATTCACTAAATGTATTGTACCCTTCGAAGCACAGAGAAAGATTGATGAACACGACTCACACGTTACAGACAACATTTGGACGTACTAACCGTATTAACGATGTAGATCCCCCGGCCCCTGCTGGAGGCGGCCGGCTTCACGATCCAAGGCCCCTTGGTGCGGTAGTGGGTCGTACACAGCTCCTTGTACTCGCCCGGCATCAGAAACGTGGTGGGGATGAAGTCGAAGTGCTTCACGCCGCGGAAGTACTGCATCTTCTCGATGTTCTTGAACAACTTGTCCTTACGTGTTAGCTCGTATGACCTATAAAGTTAAAGTAAACGCATTAAAGTTCGATTAAAGGAAACCATTAGCCCCTCGTGTATAAAAGAGGCCCACTAATGATTCTACATACTGACAACTCTGTTGCTCTTACTATACTATTCACATATATCTGTCTATTACTCAACAGTAACATTCGTCAACTCAGCAATCAATCCTCTTTAGCCAATTCTTCCCCACGACCAGTCTACTTTTTCAATAGTGTTAGCTCTTTCCTTGTAGCCTCCCACGTTTGTATTTTATATACGAGTACTTATAAATTTTTTAAAATTCTTCATTATGATATGCTCCTACGTCCGTTTAGTTGGTCTTTTTTAATTTTTTTTCGGTCCCTGCCAATACTTTCAGGCCCCTATTCACTGCTCAAAACCGCTATAAACACTAACCTAGGGAAATGGTTGACGCGCTGGTACGGCGACAGGGATCTGAGTACGTCAGGTTTGGGGTGCAACCCCGCCCAAAGCAGGTTGAAGTCCTTCGAGTCGGAGGGGGCCTCCTGCAACCCGTGCGCCTGCAATAGCCGGTGCAGCAGCTTCGTCTCCGTGTTCACCAGTTTGTACGTTATCCTAAGCACGCGCGCTGGCATTTGGTTACTATCTAAAACCTAGAATGGCGTAGTGTCAATTTGTATTATATGTGAACAAGACGAGTTAATAATACCTAAACCTACTCTTAGTAAATAGTACAACGTCCCTAGAACTCCTCCGGGTAAATCATAGCTTTACGACTGTAAGCCACGTTTATCTTTCTAGACAGACTCAATAAAAAGTACCCTCCATGTATAGAGGTGAAAAGATCCTTAAATCACTGATCGACGGAGGGTTTTCTAGGCTGATGTTTCATAATTTTAGCACATCACACAATAATTGACTACACGCTGTGTGTCAATTGTAATGTTTTACTGATACTGTACCTTAATACTGTCTACTTCTTTGACTAGAAGATGTTCCGAATCATCACTATCAAGTGCAGGAGATAAAGATCTTTGGTTCATCGTCTTGCGCTTGTTCTTCCCCTTCACCTTTTTTCCCTTCTTCTCTTCTTTGCTTTCTGCAATGGAAATAGACTAAGAGTTTAAATATAATAGAGTGATATCAAATGTTTCTTGTCGATGCATTAATAAAAATCTACCTTTCGGCGGAGGTGACTCTTCAGGCGGTTTGATATTGGCAGTTGTGTTCTCGATATTCAAATGTTTCTTTAAGGTTATCTTGCTCAGATCATTTAGTACGTCCTCTATGTCCCTCTTGTGTTCCACAGCTTCGTGACCCTGTTCTTCTATCGACACCGTTTCAGGCACATCGGCTTCACTTACATGTCTAACTACATATGCTTGACCCGATAATTTATTGCTATTGCCAAACGTTTCCATAACGTCATGCATTATGTTTTTTGGTCTAACACTGAAGGAGTGAGGTTCGGCTACCAATCTTTTGGCCATATTCTTCGCTTTGTTGAGTAGTATTGTCGTGCCCGTGTTGTTGCCAACTGTTTTTGTGGTGGATTCCATTGATGGTGTTCTAGATGCGAGGACACATGATCTGAAAACAAGTACGGCCGCTTTGGACCCGACGGGCCCCCCGGATACCCAATCGGACACACAGCCTTCATTTTCTTTCTCTTTCCCGTTCGTATCTTCGTCATTTTTTCTCATGCTGTCTTTGTCTTGCGTGTTAGTTGTCTGAAGGCCTGATGTAGACGGAATCGTAATTTCTGATGATACATGTGGACTGCGAATAGAATATATTTAATAAACATCAGTTCACAAGTTAGTCTCAAAATGATCTCTAGTGAAAATTTAAGACTGCGGGATAGTGAAATATTTTCGTCAACCTTCAAATATTTCAAGCAAAGCCGACTTTTAAGCTTGAGAGTAATAAAATTTGATCTAGTGAGGCCTAACAGCATATCGTCAAAAGTTTTTAGTTTATTAAAATATTATTACATAGCGAGAGCAAAATTTGTGGGAACTACCAAAGTGAGCGACTTTAAAGAAGATGACCAGAAGAAAACTTGTAAATCGATGTCTAGTGAAGTTGCTTTTCTAATGCATAGTGACGCGTTGCAGGTGTTGGAGGATTGTAACCTGAGCGCAGTCTAAGCGGAGACAGGAATACTAATGAATTAGTATGACTTCATGGTAACAGAAATCTCTGTGATACATCTAGTGCAACGGTAATTGAACTGCTTATTGTGTGACACCTTAGTATAATAACTAAGGCCGGATGATTCATGAGTGTCCACGCCCATTATGAGAACATGTTGAACGTTGCACGCATTGACTCGTTTTTATTAGGATGTTGCCAAAGGGTTTTGTTTTCATTAGTGCTAAGGGGTTCTGCAACTCTTGCTGACATGAAAGCTAATAACCTCCTGGTATCAAGACTGAGGTGAACGCACATAAGGTCGCATGGAAATAATAGCATCTGAAAATTCTATAATTGCATTGTTTTGAAAGACCTGAATTACTGAGTGGCCGTATTGGGGCGGCCTAATATACTCTCCCCATTCTCCCGCTGACAGAACAGGGTGACGAAAGAGGCGACAGTAGTCAACCTGCTTGGTGGTAGGGCTTTACATAAAGATTATATTATCAATATTATTGTTAATTCGTTAATATTATAATTGTATTATTATCTTTTCGTGAAGCCTGTCTGGCTAGCTACCACCCTCCTGCTTGAGTCAGCCGTCAAACGACTCGTCGTGTTCCGGCTGAGGGCTTGAGAACCAGTACCTTCTTTTTTACCTTCTTCTTATTTCCTGGCCGACAACACATCAGTGATACCTATGGTCTTGCTGATGTCCATGGGCGACGATGACCGCTTACCATCAGGTGGCTCGTCTGCTCGTTTGTCGGCTATTATCATACAAAAAATACCTTTTTTTGGTCGTTTTAATGCACTTTTTTTCAAACGGTGGTAGAAACAAATAATGAAGTGCATAGATTCTCTTGGCAAATTCAAATTTGATCCCATGAACTAAGTGGGAAAGCTCCACGAGACTACAAGCATTGTAAGTAGAGATCAAAACAGTACTTGTCATATTTCAACAAAACGCATTGGGACTTTGTGGACAATAATCCAGGCAGAGTTGTACAAATAAACCTATATGTACCGGCAACTACAAAGTAATGTTTATTATAGTGTAAGAGCGAGGTTAGTTTATTGGGTTAGGGCAACACTTTCAAGTCAGTCAAGATTTATAAAATTATGCAGGTAAGGCGCGTAGACATTGTTAAGCATTGCTTCTACGCCGAGTACTTTTAAAGGTAAAGAAAGCACATCAGTATGTATTCAACTGGAATTTATAAAACTAATTAATTCCCTTATTATTTTACTAGCCGCGTCCGCCCGTTTCGCTAGACATAAATTATAAATCATTAATGAAATAAATAAATCCGGACAGTCCAAAATATACAATAAACAGTTTTAAATACAATTATACCGAATATCAAACGTGAAAAAGGTACATAATAATACAGGTACATATTAATATTAATAATAATATTAATAAAGGTACATATAACTTTTGTAAATTATCATATTCATCGCTTCAAAGAGTCTACGACCGCCTGAAACATGGAATAAATTAATATTTTCAACAAAAAAAATGTAACATAACTGTTATCTATAGATTGCAATAATATTTAGAAAAACGCAGTAAAACTAACCTGATTCCAAATAAGAACGTTTAGTACAATACATAGGTGATCTCATTGCTTGCACTGTACTTAGTTTGCCCTTTGAAATATTGATGTAGGTTTTTTGATTTCTAGATATTTTAACCAACAATTTAACGGTCCTGCAAATTAAGTGTTCTGGCACTACCACTTCATCCAATTAACTATACGAACTATGTCGATAATTTTCCTTCTCCTGAACATCTTAAAACGAACAGTTGGACAACAGTTGTTTTTTTTATTATTGTCTTGATTTCCACAATGTCACAATTTTTAAAACTATATAAGTATTGAATAAATTGCATTACAAACAAAATTTTATAACAAATTTTCAAAAATCCTCATGTGTAAAGGCCCTACGGCCTAACTAAACCCGTGCAAGTAAGTACAGCGCGTGCCAGTCGACATATGGTCCGCCCGGTCAATAGTTTCGATTGTGAACAGTTGAACGCCATAAAAGGACACGAACTACGCGAACACTTTTTCACACCAAACAGACATAGTATTACACTGTTAGGTAACTCAAATGTAGACATTTTTACTGCGTAATAGACAAAAGCAAATTATCGAGAAACTGTTGAGCTAAATGTGTTTTCTACGTAATAGAAACCCTCTCGGTAGACTTCTGGAGCATTGGGCATTCGCTACGGAACCCCCTTGAACGTAAAGGTGCCTGAGTAGCGCAGTGCCCCGTGGTTCCATTTCAGGGAACCGCTATCCTCCTTAGCACGGCAGAACTATAGTCGTTTCGACTTTGTTCAGTAATTTCCGAGTAATCATTTCGATGTCTATTCAAAGTCAAAGTCATCAAATAGTTATTATATTGAAACTATTGTAAAAACTATTTGAAAGCGACGCCAAAGTTGCATTCACAACAACGCGGCTTTGTAAACATGGTGTGACCTTGACAATACGGCCCTGACGTAAAATATTTGATCAAACTTTGTGTTAACAATTTGTAACGCCGTAATTATATTGTTATCGATTATTGAACTGGGGAAAACGTGTTTGCAGAAAAATACCAATAAGAAGTTAATAATGAACGCTAACAAACTCACAATTTCGCACTGGCATTAGATGTGTTCCGAACGGGTGGTATGACCATACACAAATAAGATACGATAACAACAAACAGTGAAGACCCGATTGTCTGATTCTTGCATGTCCCTTCGCCTAGGCTTAAAATCCAAAATACTCCCGTTGCGTGGCAATCGGGGTAGTACTCTAACTAAGAGACGCCAACAATCGCAGCTTGCTCAGTGTCATTGTATTTTTCAACAATAACTATTTAACCTTAATTGTTTATCATGTTAAATCGTTTCAATCTCGATTAATTGGTATAGTTAATAACGCAAAGTGAAACTAAAAATGCAATTCAATAGGCTATGGCGTGTTGAACGGTAATTGAATAGGGTGTTCAGTAACCAGCGGTCGAGACTGCTCCAGTCGTCGGATACTTGGATTACGGACTGGCTGCTTCTGATTCTTTTTCCACAAATTTGCTATTACCCAATATAGATTCTAAAAAAGCATACGTAATACGTACATTACTTTGTCAAGTACCACAGACCTTGCAATAATGATTTTGGTAGATGATTTTCTTAAAAAAATAATTTATCCGTAAAATAATGAGACTGACTCAAAATACAATTAATGAATGACCGTAGCATCTTCCACTCACATAAATGTGACATTTAGTACTTAATCGTTATTGGGGCCATTTATTTTGCATGTGGTGTAAGTTCACTTTCTCTTGTTTCCACAAAATTAAAGGTTAAAATATTCGTTAATTAAAAAATGAAGGCAAATTATATGAAGTCTGGTAATGTTTCTACTGTTTTATCAACATGTAAC
>DWPT01000299.1:0-26300 GCA_018251895.1 Agathymus mariae mariae
GAGGTTAGTCTCCAGTGCCACGGCACCTACTTGAAAAGTTATTTTACCACTTGAAAGGCACCTCATTCCGGTTGTTTTATAGATTAAAAAAAATTATCGCAAAAACTACGGCACAAGTTATTATACGGTTTTCTTTCATAGACTAGCTGACCCGGTGAACTTCGTACCGCCTAACAGTCGACTCTTTGATTTTTTTTTTAATACTTATTCTGCTAACTAGACACCGGGTCAGCTAGTAAAATAAAAAAAGAAAAAAGAAAGTTGATAAGTCAACACTTACATTGTGTCAAATAATAAAAATTATAAAACACTTCAAATTCTTGTAATAGTCACTCATCGTAAAATATTGACAAATATTGATATTAATATTTATACGATACTAATGTCACTCAATTGTTTTGCCTTCCCGGAACCCCTCCACTAACACTTAAACTTATGGAATGGTAATAAAGTTCAAATTGACTTTTAAGTATTATTACGAATCTTTTGTATGGGAATACAGAAAAGTGTTGTTTTTTAGACTTTTTCAGACAATTTTTTAAATTTTTCTCTCCGTAAGAACCATCTTCGTACTTCAAGGAATATTATAAAAACAGAATTAGCGAAATCGGTTCAGCTGCTCTCGAGATTTGCGCTTAGCAACACATTCAGCGATTCATATTTATATATTATAGATAGACTATTTCAGAAGAAAGATTTAGCTGTATGACATCATAAAGAAGTATGAAATGACTGTTAAAAATGGGCATCAATTATTTCGGATGCGATTATCGAGTTGCTGGAATTTTATAAAAATATCATATAAGATGAAGGAACGGAGTTACATATATTTGATACTTCACATATACAAATATCGTGTTGTTGACGTATAACGAAATTTATCTTATGACTCAAATCTAAATGCCGTCTTGACGTGTCAATCGCAGGTCCACACTGTCCACAGCGATTGTACACAAAGCAGATACTACCCTATTGTTGAAGCACTGACTGAACCCTGTTTATCCCATACTTTTACAACCGTTTCAAGCATTGTTGCTATTTCCTGCCTTTATAAAAAAAAGAAAAGGAAAAAACTGGCAGGTCAGGTAACTATTTTTTTTACCGGTCAGGTAAGGGTGAGTGTCCTTTCCCGGAATAATATGATTTTTATTTTGCAAAATTCTTCGTTAAAGCAAATACGACTTTAGGCTAGTGGAAAAAAGTTAAAATTGCCTTGTTGATTATCCAGTAATTATTACCAATGTATTGTAATTTGGTACTGTCAAGTCGAGACATGCACGGGGATGAATCTAAAGAAACTGTAGGGGTAATGCTGGGTGCGGTAATAAGAAAATTAAGCCGCACTCAGGTAAAAATCCGTACTCACTTGGCGTTTCACTTGGGCTTATTGTTGGTTTTAAACGAATATTTAAAGAGAAACATCAAGTCGTGAGCAGTTAATACCGTGCAGTGTTCGAAAAAAGTAGTATTACGGGAGACAATAATTGTTATGCTATTTACTCGTACACCCGGGTAAATACGATTCGACTAGGTAATACATAAATGACAATGAAAAAATTAAACGTAATCAAAATAATATTAACCCGTCCTCGATGTGCTTCGACAAAATAAAATATCATCCGTGCATGAAGCGTAAGACCCGCACTATTACTGGCTCTCCGACATTATCGCCGAAATACCCTACCACCGTGGCCCCGGGGATTAAATAGGGTTGTATAAAGCTCAGCAATCTCCAACAGAATGATGTACACGAACAGGGGAGATTGTCTTGCGCTCGAAGTTTCATCTTTAACCAAAACGCGTAAACCTTTTTTGAATCACTGAATCTATTGGTAAAAACCCCATGAAAATTCAAGCAGTAGCTGTTGCTATTATCGCATTCAACCAGATTTTTTTATGCCATATGAGCATATTGCATAGTCTATATATTAATACGTGAAGCAAAAACTTTGTACCCGTTTTATGACAATTACGCGAATTGTTAATATTTACATGGAGAAGGTGAACTGAAAGCTAATATTTTCATATAATATGCATTAAAAATAAATGAAATCAATGAAAATAAAAATTACGCACACTACCATTTCTTTAACACACCCACATTCGTAATATATACACACATATACTCTTTTGTTTTTGGTCTATCATATTGTGCTTTGTGATATCTTTATTTCGGCATCTTTTTATTTATTCATTAAACATATATAATATGTGTATGTGCATGTATGTGCAATTAGGTTATAGTTACTTAGTGTATTGTATCCATTGTAATATAGGTACATATAGATTTGAATAAATTTCTATCGGTTCATGTTCGTACTATAAAACCTCTGCAAATCAAGAGGCCGTGGAGGTCGTTAAAAAGTTTGAATTCAGAAGCTGCGCGCGAAAGTTTCGTGTTTTTAGTGACTTTTTTTATGTAGATTCAATATAAAGACAATTCAATATAAATATTTACAGATTTATAGTTTTTAACAACAAAAACTTAAAAATATTCAAAATTTTAATTCAAATAAATTATGGTCGAATTTCGACAGCTACGCAACCACTAGTAACAATAATGTGAAAAAAATCAAATATAAGAAAAGTGATATATATGATGTACTTTCTTCAAGGTATTATAAATAACAATGCCACTATAGATACGAAATAAGAACATTTTGCTTGCAGTTCAACGATATATCTATACTGTGGGTATATAAAAACGTTTACAGTTTTATAATGAAGAACGTATTTAAGAATACTATTTGTATCTTATTTGATAGCAGAGCGTTTTTGCTACTCACATACCGTAGTTAAATTTTCTCCTACTCAATTGTAACCGAACCGAAAATGTTTTCGCTGCGTTTTTTCTACCGCATTGAACATGGCGGTGCACACCTACACCTGGAGACAACACTGGTGATAGTTTAAATAACTATATTGGTTGGCATTGTTACATCAAAGTAATTTAATTCATAATGGAGATACGTGATTACCGCAGTGACGCAATAATGTGTGTACATGCATGGAGTACATTCAACCAATTACTGGGTTTAAAAGTTGTTAAAGTAGATGCCGTCTTGGAAGAGAATTGGTTACTTGAATACCACTATATAGATCACATTTGAAATTTTATCCACCGTGGAAGTATAACTTAAACTATATGGTCGTTTGTGATGTCATATTGGTGTACGTCCATGCCACCCGCAACACATCACAGTGCGGGGGTGTGAGTGCGTCAACATTTATTCATTGATTTTTATGTATTATAAACTAACAGTTTGAATAATTAACTAAGTTGTCATGTAACGAAGTCTGTTAATTATTATATTTGACAATAGATTTTTACATTTTCGTAAATTTAATTGGTAACGATAAATATTGATCAAAACATGGTTGCAAAATCATGGCATAAACGATTGACAATATAACTAATAAAAGAGGACAAATATCTTTTTCGTTTTTTTCATAAATAATTTGGATCATGGTTGGCTGACAGAAACTGTTATTTAGCAATTAGAGGTTTTTTTTTACAAATGTAGCTTTAACAATGTTTTAAATGTTTAGTGTCAATTGATGGGCAATAGAACATGTAAAAATAACACATAAAACCATTACAACGAGATTTAATAATAAATAAATAAACAGAACACTATACCTGTAATATGAGAACTAAGGATCTAATGATTTAAATGAGACTTTTATTATAGATCCGTTCCGATTCTGTCCTGACCAGGGATGTTACAGAGCTCCGTAAACGTATCCGAAACTATCGGATATCCGAAATAAAAAGTTTCGGATAATTTTGGATAGAGGCAAAGTCTAAATAAAGCACGTTATGACTGGTTTACGCCGACCGAGACAATACATTAGCCGCGTCGTTTTCATTTTAGACAATTTTTTATTATTTAATTTGTTTTTTCTATGATTATAATACCACATAATGCCTAAAAACAAAGTCAAACTTTGTAATTCATTATATTATTTTCGAAGTCGTAACTCATCTAATATTCATAACCGACATTATCCGAAACAATCGGATAATCCGAAATAATTTCATATCCATAACCGTAACCGAAACCGGTAAAATATTAATCATATATCCGTATCCAAAGCCGGATTCGAAATTTCATATCCATAACATAAATTATATATAAATATAAACATAATTTTACCGATACAAAATGAGGTTGGGTTGAACATTGGAAATTTAAAAAGAATTAGAACAGTAACAATATTACCTACTTGGTATTAATATTCTCGTCCGTTCATAGACAATTAGTTTTTTAAATGCCGGCAAAGCCGGACTTTTCAGTCATCCCACAGACCCAAAATCTTATTCACTATCTATCCTTTGAGTCTCTCAAATGCAAACCTTCTTCGCCTAATTGGGCAGCCCGAGTTCTGCTTTATTCAGCTTTATTTGATTGTAAAAGAGATAGTTGTGGTCTTAAGGTTACCTGACCGAGAAAAAAAAGCAAGCACTTGGAGGGAAAAACGACCCATTTAACTTGTCTGTAATACGATATTGTAATACACGTTTAATATTTACAATGATGCTTAAACTACGGAGACACATAATACCACTTTTTATCAACGTTGTCTGTCTGCAGACAAAAATATGGGAAATGTCAAACAAAAAAGATTTAAGAATAAAACAAAAATGGAACTCGACACACTACAGTGTTAGTTTCGCTGCTTATATATAATTTTTAACTACATAATTCATGCTAACACAATTGACATGTCAATGTACAAACTTATTGGTTGGAGACAGAAATATGTAAGTAAAAACGAACAATTCGTGTTGGCGGTGGTTCGACACGCAAGTATAGAATGTCTTCCGTGCGAATGACATCAACGCGCTTCAGTCAAGTCGGTGAAGCTAAATACGAACGAGCGTGCGACTCGGTACTGGCCCTGTCTACGGAACGAGTTGATGGTGATGATGGCCCCTGGTTGACTGCCGGTCGGGATATACAGCGTTAGTTAAATATATCTATGTACCGCAGCATTTTCATCGCATTGACACAAATATGCTAGTTAAATAGCTCATTTGTCTGTCAGTTGGTTCAGGGATCACATTTTAGTTTTAGCGGGATTCTTTTATTTTTTACTAGACAAATATAAACATATATTTTTACCTCTGTAATTGATCCACCGCTCCGAGGGTCAACTGATTAACCAGATCATTGAGGATAGGTAAGCCTATACACACAATAAACTAAGTGTTATTTAGTAAGAGCGATAAATTACTCAGGCCTGAAAAACAAGAGGTAAAAAAGAAAAGTAAGGTAAGAAAGACACCGCCAAATAATATACAGGATTGTCAATCTCATGGACCAATGAACGACATCAACGCGAGTATACCCATCGCACTCGAATATAAGTAGACGTAGACGTTCACGTATGAGCAGGTCCTTATCTGATTATTTATGCAATAACTACGAAATACATCTAGGTACGATATTACATCTACGGGCAGTGAATTAAAAATACTACTTATTCATTACTTTCATCAATTATATAGTTAAAATGTCATCTATAATTTTTGTACCCCGATCTTGTTAAGGTTACAGGTTAACCAACAACAATACGATAATTTTTTAATTCGGATAATTATCACTTCGTAATTAAATTTTATTAATAAAGTTTTGATCTACCATTATTATACATTATGTTATTTATGTGTGATCCATGTCTTAAAACTTTGGTACTGATTCTTTTTTTAATGACAATAGCCGACAAACGAGCAGACGAGCCACCTGATGGTAAGTGGTCATCGTCGCCCATGGACATGAGCAAGACCAAAGGTATCACTGATGCATGGTCGGAAATGAGAAGATAGTAATTAGATTTGCAGTGTAATTAAAATTAGAAAATGATATAATAAAATTGGAGTATTTTAGGTTAAACTAGAAATATAACATAAGAAAATAGGTGTTTATTTTATTATGTACCGGGTACTCACGATTATTTATTGCCAATATTTCGAACCGTGGGTGAGCAACCGTTATATAATAAAATATATAAATTCTACGATGATATTCATTTAAAATCTTATCTTAGGTGTTCATGTTGTTTGTTACTTTCTTCAAAATTATTCGTAATAAGATAATAGAATAGGAACTTTTTAAGATTAGTAATCTTTAACGGCAAATTAAGTCCACCTTTCGTTAAACAATTTAGTATTCATGAATATCAGACGTACAAATACTGACACCTATATTAAAAACAAAATTAGTTACATTATCGTAAAACACCTTTCATATCTACTTGAGTAATAACAAAGTATTGTGTTAAAGAACAAACAACTTACGGTCGTCCAATTCTTCCTCGTAATCCGAATAGCATCGATCTTCATCTTTAAGTGCTTGGTTGTCGGGTTGTTGATAGAAGCGTTCTGATTTTATATACATTTTGAGATACATCACACCGAATACTCGATTTTGCGAACTATTTCCAAGAAGTCACCCACCCACAAGTCTCGAACACCGGTCAACGTCACGGGCAAAACACAAAAACAATTCAGTGAAAAATCGATAAGTAACTCGGAACTGAAATCGATTTATAGTATATGTTGTAAATAAACAGTTAAAACGGCCCTGGATGCTTCACATAACGACTCGAAAGGAACAGGCGTAGGCGATCGCTAGTTGGCAATTCAATAGTCCATACGATGGCATAGTTTAAAAAAATCGCAGAGTTCAAGAGAGTTCGAACGGACTGACGCACACTCGAGACGCGCGGCCGTAGCGAGGTGCGGCGGCGTACTGCCCCGACCTGAGTTATCAGGCCTTTGACAAAAAAACACAGGTAGTGCCGTAGTGCCTTCGAGCCGCGCGAGCTCCGAGACTGCCGCATTAACGGCAAATTGATTTTCATTTTGTTTGGGATTGTAAGGTGTCACTTTGCTCTTTTGCCTTCCCTCGCTTTGACCCACGTGGTATTTTATTTAACAAAAAAAGAACCCGCGAAGCCCAAGTTATTAAAATGGTAAGGCGATCTTGAATTCATTCACATCACTTATTCTGTAATATAGTGTTGCCGTGAAAGGCGTTTGATTTATATTTTTAATGCATTTCATGCATATTTTCGCCATCAAGTCAACTTTAACAGATGATAGCTACGGGCTGTCATTAGCGCTTGTAAGACATTATGCGTTTAAAAAAGGATCATTCGCTTATAAAAAGATCTTAAGGACGACCATGGAAACTGTAATAGGTTTAAATTTCAAGGTATATCCTAATAAAATAATTACATTAGTTATATGATGATATAGAAATTATAACATTTCGGAAATACTAACAGATTAATGATAGATAACCAGATCTTACATAAAAGGTAGTTTAGTTTATTCATCTATGCAGTAAAACTTGTTATCATTTATAATTTTATATATAAACAAATTGTGAAGTTATTATATTTCAAAGCGTCATCAAAATTATCTGTGATCGGTTCAAACATCGTATATTCCTGAAATTTTTGATTAGGAATAACTAGTGCCCTTGTACAACCAAGCTTTTCGTACATCCTTTTTTTACAGTAATTTTATTGTGAAAATACAAAATAAATAAATAATTCCTACAAATTATATAAATAGTATAACTGCTATGTATTAATGCGAACAATGGAACGATTGGTATTGGTTACTCCACAACGCAGGAAATCGTATCGAGGGACTCTGTATCCTTGTACTTTAATAAATGAAAAAAAAAATAGCTTAAAAAGTATACAAAATTTTATATGAAAGCATCGAAGTCGCAAGGAGTCGTCGTCTCAACAGAAATCTGAAAGTTATTTTGAAGCTAATTATTTCAACTCTCGGACATAACCGTGCATTAGGATTCTTTGAATCGCAGGTGACATGTATAATATTATTTAAAATATATAATGAACATATCATAAGCCCCGACTACCTGAGAACACAAACTTGTTTGCCATACAGCCATGCCGAGCCGATAGCTCGGCTCGGGATTTAAACCCGAGACCCCTTGTTCAGCATGCAAGAACACTACTAATTCGGCTATAGAGTATGGATTATAATCCAATGAAATAAAAGTATCAATAATTATAAGAAATGTTACGGCGGTTAAAATTTAAAATATTGTATCCTCTCATTTTTCTATTTAATTATACGCTAGGAGAATTTTTCGTGCTATAAAACTATTTAATTCCTTTTCACTTGTTCTAATATTTTTCAATATAATGATTGTGGTGTGAGAATGTGGAGAGAACGAGTTGCGACATTAAGCGAAAGGTTTTGTGTCCAATGGGAACAGGAGCAATCTTTTCCCCGATTGAATGCATCTACTGTTTTAGAGTAGCGAAAAGAAAAAGAGACAGAAAGCGTCAGAGATTTATTATAACAAACACATAATAATATAAATGCAAACGGGCAGAATCTCCACATGAAATTTTTCTTGACAATTTCGATGTAACTTATTTTATTATATTGTACAGGACCAAATATTTAATTTTTTATCTATCTGTTGGTTAATTTATCACGCGAAAATCGTTGAACAGATTCATATGATACGTACCATGAAACTTGCAATATGGGTTAACACGTAATATAATTTTGGTTCCAATATAAATGCATCAATTAACCACATTATAAATGATTAGAAAATTATTCAATGGAACCAAAGAAAAAAAAAATGGTTTTTACGTTGTTTTGGCTTTTGTAAACCTGTAACCTGTTTGAAATTTCTGAGTCATCGTACATCAAAAAATATTAAGTCAGTTAAAAATGCTCCTATGTGAACTGGGCGACCCTGACAGGAACAGCTGAGGCGGTGGTTACTATTGCAGTACAACAAAAAAAAACACCGTTAGACAAATTTAGCAAATAAACATAATTAACACCGTGCATATTTGTTTTAACACGTATCTCATGTTTATATTAAAGCCTCGTCAGCCATCAAATATGTGTACGGCTGTAGCATCGCGCGGACGAATAAAAGGCAAGTGGTGAAATGAAACACTAATGACAATACAATTATTTTCTTGATCGATTTTAAGTTTAATAAGGATTCTTTTAAAACCTATCATCTGTATAAAAAAATGAGGCAATATATTTCATGTAACACATCAATATATATATAACGTACAGTGCTAATAAGTACAAAAATGTTAAAGTTTTATTTATTTATTTTACCTACATGTGTGTCTATGCTAGGTATAATTTTAATATACAATTAATATATGACTTTATTCGTTATTATTATTAATATATTTAACGTAGCAAATCAAAGTAATATCAAGTGTTATTGTTATCTAATCAATAAATGTAATTTTCTGTCCACTTTCATCAAACGTCAAACGATCAATGTCAGGATATACGTTATTGTTCTTAATATGAAAACAACGAACAGGCGGGCCGAGATAAACCTCATTCGCTGACAGTCGTAACTAAAACAATTTCCTTAAGCCATTAAACACTCGTTCGCAGATAACATTAACATAATTAACATTTTACTATTAAATGAACGCGATTCATAACCACGTCTTCCGACCAAAACGGTTACATTGCCTAATTAAATCCTATAAATTGAATTAATTTAATTATGCAAGTCAGATGAATATTGATTGAAATTTTATTCGTACGATTCTTATTATATCAATTATTGACACTGTAGGGGTTAGGTCGATGTTTGACAAAATTGGTCGCACCAGGCCTGTGGAGCCTGGCAAACATTAAAAAATATTAAAACGGTATTAATAAGTTATTTATGTTTACTGCATGTTATGTTTTATTTATGAGGACACCTACAGTGAAAATGTTTCTTCGAGATGTAGTATGAATTTCATTTGGAAAAGTTAATTTTAATGTAGGATTACAATTAATATTATTAGTGCTTGAGCGGCTATGCTAAAAATATGATGCTCATAACTTGTAACTTGCTTTATCTTTGATTAAAAATGTTACGTCACAGAAAGCGGATGAGGCTGACTGATTCCTTAAGATCCGCGAGACCACATATAGACATATAGACAGTGCGTTCGGTGACATGCGGATTTATATGTATTTTTTTGAAGTTGCGAATAGGGGATCGGTGGGTACGCCGCACCGGCGCCGCATTCCCTTCGTCGCTCACTGAATTTCACAATTTACTGAGTGAAATAATATAAATAGCAGTCTACTATATTTGTGTATATCTGTCTATTTGTGTATAACTCATGCTTTTTGTGCACAAAGATCGGGGGTACCTGTTACAATCAAAATGTATAATGTCCGCAGTGATATACTTTTATAATCACCTGTATATTATATTAGTAATAATGATGCTAAAAAATTAATCATCATTGAAACTTCTATACTTCTTTTTACCAGCGGAGGTTCAACGGTAAAATCGTTGAAGTACTTACAATTTTGATGAAATTTACGGCACAGATTCTCCACGTAATGATTTGGAATGCATAACTAACTTAACTTCTAACGTTATTCAGCGCAGATTGGAGGAGTGGTTAGTGCCCAACTTTCGACAAAATACATCAGTTTAACGATAATAAAAATAATCTAAGACTGAATGTACCATCGGGAGCGTAGCGCGTAGGTCATAAGCGGCCTGATCTTTTCTTTGTTGGTTGCCAACGCGTCGGTGACGTTGTTACTACTTACTGTCATGGACATGCATAGAACGAAAGGCATCACCGTCGCGTGTGATACCAGAAGGCACTTCGTATCATTACACGTTACTACTTGCTACGGTAAAAGTAAACTTTAACACTGGCTGTTAATAAAGAAAATCAATATATACCTGTACGAAAATAATACTTCGCACAAGGTAACTTAATTGCGTATATATTATTCTTGCAATATATATGATAAGCTATTGAGCAACCCATTTTACATATAAAACATCATTATGACATAACAAAAATGCGATATATCCATTTTAATTTAAATATATTAGACCGCACTGGCTACCGTATTGCCTACTGAATTTCCAATATTCGATCATGAGGTATTTCTGGTCGAATTATAAATGCGTGGGAGGTGGATGGGCTGAGAATTAATTATATTTTATCACTACGCAGTATAAAAGAAAGTCACTATTAGGATCATCATACTTTTCTTTTGAATCCTGGCGAATACTCGTCCAGTGGACAGGCTATTGCAAATTTTGATTAGAATTGACGTATATATCAGTATTACTGTGACTCTTGTCGTTCGATTGGTTGAGAACGCGGGCACGCTTTTGCAATCCTTTGCGATAACAACCAGTGACCCACTAACCATTTTGAGTTGTGGTAATCTTACTTAGCTTTATGTTGGGAAATCAATTCCATATGTATTTAATTTTTTTTTCGACCATTTAAATTGTATTTTTCAATTCCGTGGTATAGAGATCGGTTTCATATTTCTATGCATTTTAAATTTATGTAAGTTGAGTAATAGAGACATATTAATTCCTAGATGTTTAACTTTATCAACATCTAGCGGCCATCCCGGCTCCTTTAGGGTTGAACAATTATGTCAATTTATACATAGACTGTACTCATCAGGAATAAGGTATATTTCAAATGAGTAAAGAAATTTTCAAATAGGTGCCGTGATTCTGAAGATTACTTTCTGGATATACACGAAATTCGGGGCTATCTCTTTTTAATTAATACGATTAAAGTTACTTACTGAAGTTTTGTTTAATCAGCTATTTTCTTAATAATAAAAAGGTAATATAAAGTAATATGAGGTAGTATAATGGTAAGGTAAATTTTAATTTTTATATTCTCCTAGACTTTGTTCTAGGTTCAAATCTTTTGGGTAACATTATGACAGACATTCTATAATTAATTTTAATTGTGCTGCGCCCAAGCTTTGTCTTCTGTGATAATTTTTTGAAAACAATTCATTATTCCTATATTAACAAAAATTCTGTAATGTATAATGTGACCACATGAAACGTCAAAGTATTTTATTCGCGAGATTAACGTGACACTGAGAAAGGTTTGGCGTGCGTATCTCTCGTTCCGTAATACGTATTTTTTTAATATTCCATATAGGAAGAAATACTAATTTAATGCCTTTATAATAAAGTATAAATTCGCAGTGAAATGTAAATACTTCTTGTTGGCATGCAACAATATAAAAAATATAATTTACAACGGCACCGATTGTCTCGACAACGCACATTGCCAACTGTGATATCTCATGTAAAACATGTCTTTATTTTGTTATTCGTATTCTATATTATGTATTTCAAATAATACATATTTGGGAAATAAATGCATGAATGTAGTTGTACAATATTACGCAAATGAGTATCGTGGAATTTCGCTGACAAAAAGCTATGGTTTTCATGTTAAGAATATCAACCTTGCAATTTATATATTGATAGACAATATTAGTTATTAAGAATTGATATGCGTATTAAAAATTAATTATCAGTTCCTTCGGTGAAGGAATACATCGCGAGGAAACGGCCACACCTGATGGCTCTCTATAATGTTCTTAAAGGTGTGTAAAGTCTACGAACCTACACTTGGCCAGAGCAGCCTTAACGTCTCTCATTATGAAAGCAAATCGGAACCCAGCAGTGAGACAAGTATAGGCAATAATGACGATAAACTGGTAATACGAGTATGATACTCAATATAGTACTTATATATCTTAAAAAATCTGTACCTAAGCTTTGTCTAAATACATACTTTATTTTCGTATTCAACTACTTCCAGCGCTCTGTACTTCTTGTCATATTCGCGTTGAAATACTTTTATAACGATATTCAATTGTGAATGTTGTTGAACGGCTCATAAAAATAAATAAATAATGTCTTCAGAACTATTATTCCAAGAATTAATTTTTGATATTTTATAATATTGTAGGATATTTTAAATCGTTGACTTACAGCCTTAATCAATCAGTTGCAAGACATCTAAATGTATAGAATCTTTTCGTTGCAAAAATTATATAAAGCACTGAAAAAAACAAAGTTCAGAAATGTATTCTCAAAGGATTTATAAGTAACGTTCAAATTCGACACAAATTATCAAATCGGGACCGAAAATTCTCGACCAAAGGTCATCTACCTACTGGATGTTTTATTTTAGTTTTAGCCAAACGAACATTTCAACTCCAGCAGTTAGTATTGACCCTCCTTGCAGAACAAAAGGTGCCGGATGATTCGATCAACACAAGGAAACCTGTCGCAAGTGATCCTACATTAACGGCAGCATTATATGCTACATTAACAACATGATTATGTGTATTCAACACGGATGTTGACAACTCTATGCGATGTATAAAACAAGAGTTGAAAACAAGCGGTATTGTACTTGTATTGTACAGTTTTTTGGCTCGTGTCGACAGATCACGAACAAAACGATTAGCACCATAGATAGCCAGTTGACCAGTCGTCGATAATTAAAATACTGTTCAATGTTCACTAACTTGTACTCAGGTGGAGAAAAAATATATTATTTCTGTCCAAACTATTACAACCGGAACCAATGTACCGTGCAAATGACTTTATTAAATTTTAATATTATCAATACTTCGGTTAGATTTATGAAACCATTATCTAATTATAAAAATCAACAAACTATACATATAACTTTCAATAAAGAAATGTAGGTAGAATAGAAAGTCATAGAAAGAACATAGTAATTATAATGTTGACTGTTTTTTTTAATTGAATATTTAATTACAGAGTTTTTTTATAACATATATCAAAGCTCAAAAAATTACTTACATAGAGTGGAATACACTTCCTTCAAATTACAAATTGTTTGTTGCACTTTGACAACATTGACTATATTGATTATTGTTTTAAAAATACATATAAAACATTTTGAACTCTGTCTCATAATTAAAATTTTATGTTTCACATTCTGAAAAATAAAACCAGAATGGTTAAATAGAACATAATTATAATAATGAACAAAAAACATTTGTGCGTTTAATTGCTTTAATGGATAATTTAAAATATCTGCTTAGATGGTTAGATGGATGATATCTGCTTAGGTGATTCATCCACCCCTAAATCTAAATCAACGATTAAATCCCCTGTGCATTATTTACCCTGTGCTTTCTTTCTTGCTTGCTTGGCCGACAAGGAGAAACGTTGCCAATAAAACGGTCTCTCCTATCGGAGGTGTTTGGGCTATGCACTGTTTAATCCTGACAGTAACCATGCATAGCAATAGCCACCAGAAAAAACAGGGTTTTAGCTGGTTTGTAGCTAGTAAGGTGACTTTGCACTTTGTGATAATAATTGGCACTACACTAACCAAGAATTTTACATCAAGCTTTTTAAATATAACGGGTACTCATGATTATTCTGTATTTTTATCGATATTTGGACCCACTTTCATGGATCACGGACATGGTGAAATCATATCGAGTCTCGTGATTTATAAGCCAGAATAAGAGAAAGGCTGCCCAGACAACCAGCGTCAAAGAGTTGAGATTTGTCAAATTAATTTATAACTTGTAATACGGAAATCTAAAAATGTCATAAATTACTTCGGAATAATGAAGTGTAACCTGAATAAATCTTTCTTAATCTTACATACTACACTGCCGTAAAAAGACATGATGTAGATGAGTGACTACTATAGAGGCACACATTTATTTTGTAGAATGACACGTGGTGTTGAAGGTTGGCTTATCACCGACTTCCATTCCACTGATATGTAAAAGTTACCTGTACTCCGGGTCCAAGAAAGTATTTCATTGTAAACGTTACCTGAAAAAAAAACATTCACTTAATTATATTTCCACCAGAATAGAACAGATCGTAAAACTGTTTATTATTATCGGTAATTAGGTATCGGTAATCGGTAATTAGGCATACATACATTCCTTAACACACACACACATATATTATGTTATATATATTGTACACAACACATTCAGGTCCTCATAAGCTATAATGGTGTTGTGGAAACGGAATAAGAGTATAGTGATTCAACACGACAATTTTTTTAGTTACTTGTGAATGTTGGAAAAGCCGCGGTGTTTTTATAACATTTTTACGTATTAACACGTATTCCTAACTTGATTATGTTAGTTATGTTATTCAACTTAATCAACAATACTTTATCAGATGCATTTCTTATCATATTTCTGTGTATAGATACAACGCTACTTGTAATAATGCTTTTCTATCTTCCCTCACGTTGTAATTACAAACCGGAAAAGTATCTATGAATTAATCGCTAATAATATAAATAAAATAAACACACACAGTCCGAAACAAAAAAAAAATTGGTGGCTCCAGAGCTAACTTTCTTTACCCTATAATTGATGAAAAATTAAATAATATTCGGTGAGCGTCTTCGGTATATATATAATAATCTGAATATCAATAAAACTTTATGTCGTCATAATGTTTTTAATCAAAAACTTGAAAGAAATTACTATTTACGTAAGTGATTATTTTGTAGTTCTAACATTATCTATACATATTACAATAAATTTCCATCTGATCGCTTTCTGTATTTGGAGAATATACGGGAAAAACTACTATGAGAGGCCTTTACTAACGCAATAGAACACAAATAAATAGTTGTTAGAATTTTTGTCTGTTTGTCTGTGCTTTGTTCGTGCGAATTTTTAATCTTTTTCACAAATATATTAAAGTAAGCGTCACTTAATATTTAAAGTTCGTTTCATTTCAATCCGTCCAGAAATAATAAAATTATGAATTAATACATGTATTTCTAATTCACAGAACGTGGAAAACCCAGTCCTAAAACAGTGAAGATGGTATTCTTAAGCGTGAGGTACTTTTTCTGAAGCGAAGTGAGGGCAGTTCGCTAGTTCATAAATATAATTAGATTTTGCATTTCGCTTGTCCTAAAGTTCTTAGAGTACCTACAACTCAAACAAACTGTTTATTTATAACGGCAGTCAAATCTGTACGAAGACAAAGTTCGGCTTCGATGTTTATTATAGCTTGAGCAATACGTGGACGTATTAACGGTATTTAATTTGATTTATTTCTCGTAATTCTCAAATGACATTAACGTTACCTACACCCTCAAATTATTCGTTCGTTAGTACAGGAATGCTTTTATATCAAAAATAATTTATTACAATTATACTGTCCAAACTTCTTGAGAGTATTAAAAATCTAGATCAAACAGATTACGGTTATGATAAATAAGTAGTCAACTGAGAGCAAAAGCTAGTTCGGTAAGGTACAGGCGAGTTCTTATTTAAAGGTTAAAAATCCGGCCACACTTAAGCTGTTGTTTCCTGATCTATAAACGAAGAATTATGTCTGATAAATCAAAGTAATTAATTTTTGTAATTGCGGTAACATTACAAAAGTCGCTCTTAATGTTATGTTAACTAGTGCTGAGCTGATATTTAATAACACTACGCATTACAACATTGTAACGGCTTCTTAGCTTGAGTATTTAGAATAATGTGTCTCCGTTTTTCAAGGTACGTTCAAGCTAATGACTAATATCGCTTTGAAAGCAAACACAATACATTCTGTAAAGTATGCGCTTTATATTATTAAGAATGTTAATGCAAATTAAGTAATGAATGGTTATGCAGTTGACCTACACTCAAATGGGAAATGGGCTGCTGTAACAACAAATTGTAAAGAGACTTGCTTAATAGGCATATTTTTGTAACATAAAGTTCTCGAAAGCCTATCTGAAGATAGGAGAAGAAAAAAGGACATGGAACTACTAAAGAAGAAGATC
Source organism: Agathymus mariae mariae (assembly GCA_018251895.1). NCBI lineage: Eukaryota > Metazoa > Arthropoda > Insecta > Lepidoptera > Hesperiidae > Agathymus > Agathymus mariae. Next base: position 16,651 of record DWPT01000299.1, read on the forward strand.
GAGGAAAATATGCATTCGAGGAAGGATGATATAAAGTAAAAGATAGGAGTGAGCGTTAATAGTTTTCCTTGATATTAAAAACATGATACAAAACAAACGACATACCTTATTCTTGAATCATTAAATTCATCATTCTTCTAAAGCGCTTTCAAAGGATTATGATAATATGAAATCGAGAGGCGATTGATTTGTGGTCTATAGAACGGAACGATAAGTAAAGGTTAAGTCTGAAAGTCGCCGCCACGCTGACCTTTTCTTTTTATTTCAACAAATGCTCCTGGATTTAGATGATATAGATCGGACCAAACTGTGCTACCTAATTTTAATATGACGTAATCGTAAAATTACATTGAGTCAAAAATATCTAACAGTTCAACACGATATAGCTTAAACGAATGAGCCGTTGTATCTAAGGAATAAATCACTCGTCGTTTCCATGTCATACTACTAGACGATTCTAAGGTAACCGATAGTATTTGAAAGACAGAAAGTGACGACAACTATTCGCATGATTTTATGCGTCGGTTTCTTGATAAATTAACTATTAATGTTATTAGTTTCAGTGTTTTATATTAGAATGTTTTAAAATATACAATGTATATCTACCAATATAGAAAGAAATAACTCAAAATGTAAGATGTTGTAAGATTATATCGACTTCTTTTTATAAATCAAAAATATATTTACCTAAAATAAAACTAATAATTTTGAGCCAGATTTCTAATGGGACATTTGACTTGATATGCGACATGTCTCTAAAGTGAACCTTTCATGAATATATGATCTTATAATGATCGATGACGATGGAGATATAAAGGCGACCTGATTCAGTAATTTAGTTTTGATCCAATGATTAATAACGGCGAATACTTTGAGTGCTGTCAAAGGTAATCTTATCCATATTTAATTCGCAAAAGTACTTAGCGATACGAAAAGGTTAAATATTGAATGCTTTAGACAGTGGTGAGGAAAGGTCAGTTTTACTTAGTAATTGTAAATGAATGTTCCTGTATCTACTGATATTTTAAGTCTTGTATACTTATTCGAATTAATTGGATAAGTTTATATCAAAGTAGATTATTTACGCTTTACCAATAAGACCAGGACTGATTTGTTTAGATTTTACTGTTAATCAATTATCCAAAAAATAAAATAATAATCTATCTATTTGATGGAAAAACTTGAAATTAAGTTTACAATTATAACTCTTGATGAACATATACATTATAATTTTGAAAAGATAGCAGAACATACGTGTTTTTATATAAACAACCGACAAATTGAGATAGTGGTGCCAATGGTAAGCGATGACCGCTTACACCACCTATTACGTACCTATTACGTACGTACGTATTAACGTACGTTCGTAACACAAACCGTCACCGTAGCGTGGCCGGCCAGAAGTCTAATTTATTATTAACCCTGCAAACGAAACACTAAAAGCATTGTACAGCTGATTTTCGAAGGAAGCTAGCCAATGAGGTTTATAAACTTACCACCGAACCATGATCAGAAAATAAACATTAAAATGATCATATGAACGTCTAATTCGTTCTGCTGGAAGGTGACAACCACCGTAGTAGTCACTTCGATTAAGAGGTCATCGAACTAATCGACGCTAAGACATACTTAAAAATAAAACAGTATAAACCCTATTCATTACAGTATACTATTACTTGCATTCCTAACTTAAACTCAGGCCTATCTTTGACACCGTCATTATTGTCATTATTATGACGTTACATCACAAAATTTTCAAATAACAACGATCATGGCTACATTAATCTAAACGAGTTTTCATTAGCTGTTAATTTCCTTCCTAACTTCGTATGAAACTATGTATCCTTTCAACCGCAATGCTTAGCCAGTAATTATAGTTAAAAATGAGTTTATTGTGGCTTTAGTGCACTACCCGTAAAAAGTGATCTCAAATCGCGAAACAATGTACTTGTAGGCGAAATACAGAATTTAAAAATGGAATTACAGCGTTCTGTTATTGTGAAACGGTTTATGTATCGTTAATCGCCGCAAGCGCCGTACAGACATACAATTTAAAGTGAGATCTACATTAATTAGGATCACATGAAATACCATGAGGTGTTTTATATCTCACTACTTCATTATGTATGGTTTATATAACTGGCAGCGTAGTGGTTTCAACATTGGTCTTCCGAACGGGAGAGTCGAGTTTGAATACTACACGCATAGGTAAATATTAGAATGACATGCGTATTATAGATTAATTATCCCTCGTTTTGGTAAAGGAAAACTGTTTACCTAACAGTTACCCACATGGACATTAAACTCAGCAGTGGGACAATATGGGTTAAAACGATAATACGTTTCTCTCGTAGGGTATAAGTACAAGGTGTGAGTTTTATCACTGTTCAATAATGCCACCACGAATGCAAGTAGTTAACGACCGGCTCTTAAATTATCAATTAAGAATATTAAATGAACATAAGTTTTAATTATAGGCATATAATAAAATGCTAATACTAGTTTTATAGGAAACGAATAATTTCAATAGATTTTTTATTGGTTTAGAAATCAAATAGAGTTCGTTGATTCCTAATAGTGTATATTAGTTTTTTGTCTTGATACACTTTGACGCCGATGGTATTACTATGCCGTATATCATAAATAACCGACGCCCGTAAATATATAAATATCTGTCAGATAAATGCCTGACCGTGATACGCCTTTCATTAAACGGCGGGGAATTGAACCTGGGACACTTCGTTCTACAGGCAGTGTCATTAACTACTAACTGAGATACAGGGTCATTTATAATGTTCATAAAATAATTTATTTGAATAACATAATGAATTAAAAATTAAAAATAACAGGAGGAAATTTTTGTTAAGTTTCATTCTTCATATTTAACAATCTCTTATATGAGTAGTTTGGAGAGTAACTTTTTATTTTCTACTCTTAGTATGTACTCGTATAGAAAACAAAAATGTGGGCTGAACTCGATTTTTGTATTAGAGGTACAGTTAATGATAAATATATAAGACTATGATACAATATTATTTTACAAGTTATATTGGTCTGGTTAAAGCTTTTTATCTCTATATCCTATACAGTATATCGTATTATTATTTATATTTCCCGATCATCACTCAGAAAATATATTTTTTATTTTATTTTTTTAGGTAAACTGTGAAATTTTGCTTATCTTTATCAGATGGTTTGGTTGACGTCTTAAATCTTTTTTATTTTATTTCATACCAATATTGGGATCCAGTTAGGTAGATTGGCTTACCGTAATACGCACTCACCGCGTCTGCATCTGCACTTTGATAGATGAAAGTTGACAGATACTCACGACGGATAAGCTTGTCGACCTTTCATCTCGACAATTGATACTACCGAAACTTTCAGACACCGAACTGCAGTACAGAGATTCCCAGCGCCACCGTACGTTCTGTAATCATGATCCAAGTATCTCTGTAGAGATATCGGTATAAAGTAAAATAATTGTGAGTATTCTACTAATTTAAACTGTTATGTCTTCGGTTGTATTATTTGGTTTTTCGACACAATGTAAAAGACTTTGCTGTTTTTGGAATTTATCTTTGTTTGTTTTTCTGAACACGTCTAATACTAAGCCCCTTAAGAGATATTAATGATTCGTGGTATATTTGGAACTTGGTCACAATCTAGGATAGTTTTCATCCTTGGAAGTAGGTATATCTGTTCCCGAGATATTTGAGGGGGAATCAAATCGAGGGCAGGTTGCGAGTTCGTTAATAAATCATACTGAAAATCGGTTACGTTAAACTTTAATTAGAAATTAATAGTGCTTTATTAAAGTTGTGATATACGAATTAGTCCTACTGTGTGCTATATATCTATAATAGGTACTTAATAAGACTATCTCATCGATTGTGTTTCAAGTGTTTATAAATTTCACAAATAAAATTAACTTTATTTAAAAAAATATTAGGCCATTTCACACATTCGTCGCGAAAGTTTAAATGATGGTGATGAGAGAAAGTTAACAGCGACTTCTAGTCGTAAATAATGACCATAAAATCATAAAACTAGTTTTTATTGTGGTCGCAAAGGTAAATAATTTTAGTGCTGGTTCAATTTATTACACATTTCTTTGTGCATGGGAAACATGCACAGTTCAGCACAAAACCATTCCGGGTTCGATTCTCAGCCGAAGCAGATATTTCTCAAGAGACATGAGTTTATTATTACGTATTAATATATATGTAACTATGTCACCGGTTACACGAGTAATCATAGTGTTAACTGTTAGTCTACCAAGTTGACTAAGTTCAGGTTAGTGGACTTGACCCACCCTTAAGTACACTACGAAGAACTAACAGTTGTAATAAAGTTCTCACGATAATATCTTGTACCGAATCAACTTAAAATTAGCTTAGAAACCGGACAGTTTCTCAAAAACTTTTGAAGTATGTCGGGTTCGAATCCAGGCAACCGAGCGAGACACCGACGCCGATACCATTACGTTAGAAAAGGATGAGTACAGGTAATATATTTAGGGTATTATGAAATACGAGACTGGTGTAGGCATAATACCCTCCGGCAAAATAACGGGCCTGACCTGCGCCCACGCAGTACGAACCTTGCTTCATATCAGGATTATTTTGATGGACACAAACAATGGTGGACATGGCATTGTATCGCTTTAAATGCTGTTTCACTGCAGTTATTTGTTGATTATTTCAGACTGTATTTTTATTACTATGGGTAGAGTTATCGTTTACTTAAGACATGTAATATACCTGTTAAATTGTTAAGAAATTTCTCTTAATTTCATTCATGCATTAATAAAATAATAAACTCCGAAAAAAAATGATGGAATTAGGAAATAACCTGTAAAAATAATAAAACTGTAAAGAGATAATATCTGTACTTGAATATTTTTTGGAAATTTTAATGTATGTATACTTTTTTATAGACATAAAAGTCAAAATTAAAAAGTCAAAGTTAATTTTTTTGTCTGCTTATCTGTCCGTCTGTCTGTGTGTATATATATCACACTATAATGACCGAAAACTTTTCCGTGATACTCGGCATTTTAGTAGTTTATGTAATGGGTCACATTTGGATTACGTTTACTTTTACCCCGGTAAATGGATCTGTTCTCGCGGGGTAGGTGATAAAGTTATTATGGACATTTTATTAAGAGAGCATTAAATAAAATATTGACTTTTGGTTGCAGCTATTATATTAATTAATATGCCCAAACCTAAAGCAACGCCAGTGCTATTTCTGAACGCAAGGCGTAGGTTTTGAACATCAAAGTCGGGTTACTAGTACATCATAATTATAATATATGTACCTACGTAATTTTCAAATTTCAATTCTAACCCGAAATTTCACACCCAATAACAGAAATTGGCCATAAACGGTGTACCAACTTAGTCAGTAAACTTTAAATTTGTTACTAAAACTCGCCCTTTCCCATCAAACACACGCGGGAGATGCTATAAGGTTCCGTTTTTTTTACCGGATGTCTAGAACCCTTTAACGCGCCACGCTGACCAATTATACGGGACTCGAGTACTTGTTTATCGGCTGTCACCATGAAAAAAGGAATATAATATTTATCAATTGTTTATCTTGAAAATAGTAAAAATTCAAAGAAAAACATATTTCAAGTAGGCATTTAACAATACGCTTGTAAACTACCTTGTTTAACTTCTACTGCCGTTTTGACAAGGTGCCTTATAATGAAGGAACTCCTCGGCACATTTTATAAAAAGAATAACTAAATTAATTCCCGAAGTAGTTCAAATTTCACTAGAGCGTTGCCGGCGTTATTTTCTTACAGGCGAAATAGGTATTGCTATATCCATCCACAGATTCCCTTTCCATACAAGCTGTGCTTTCACATATTTTTAGCATCACTACAGACAAATCAAGAATCGACTTTGCCGTTTTTCTTATCGTGTACGAAGTAGCTGGGATGTATGGTTTAGAATGAGCTGATTCACGAAATGACGTAGACTGTTACTAGCAAATATCGTGGCCCACGCGCGCGGGCCATTTCTGCGATGTGTTTTATTGGTCTCCTTAATTTGTACTCTGTGTAGGTATCCTACAGTTAATATGTTACAACTAGACCAATCAAATGTAGCAATTATTGTTATACTGTTATCAATTGAAGATAGTATTCCTAATGCGTATGGAGTGCAAAGACACAGTACGAGTATGATGAGGGAGTCTTCAATGAAAGTGAATAGGCTTTATAAGTTACGGTATTGATTATCTTAGACTTCATCACCACTAACCATCAAGTGGGATTGCTGTCAAACATTAACTTGTTCAACACTTAAATCAAACACTCGTTCATAAGTTTAGTAGTAAATTGTTACCGATCAATCAAGTCGATGATATCCGAATATAATTCTACGTGGAACTATTAGAAAGTATCTTACAAAAGTAAACAGCGTTTGCGTGGCCTCAAATTTTGAACTTCGGATGAGGAACAAAGAATTATAAAAAGGGTAGTGATTGGGAGAACCAAGTATTACATGTCAGTACATTATGTAAACGTAGTGCATGTTGCCTAATGACAGTGGTTCGTGCTAAATTTGGTAATAAGCCTAGTTATTACATTTTTAACTTCTATACTTCTAGCAGGTGAGTCGTCGTTACATCATATGTTTCGCCTACTTTCAATGTTTGATGAAAAAATAATGAATATATTGCAGGACGTAAGGCTATCGCTTCGGATACCAGGCGACCATGTAATCGTGGGCGATCCGCAAAGGATTCGCGCATTCACGCACTGACGTCACCTTCCGGTCATACGGGTAACATCACACTTCACATGCTTACATTTTACTGAGACATCTCAATATAAATTATTAAAATAATTAATACATGTACTAAAAAGTAGTTAATACGATCGGTTAAAAGTGAACAGGTGACTACAATTTGTCTGCGATGGTGATTTACAGCGATTTTTCAACCCAAGTTGCCTTTATCATGGTATATTGAATTGCCTCATATGTTAATGATTGTCTAGTTTATCTATGGTTTATGTAGATACTAAGATGCTAGCTAGTGCATTTTAGGGATTTTTGTACACCCAACGAAGTTCAGTTCCAAAAACTTCAGGACTTGTAATGAAAAAAATGAGTCTTCATCTTAGGTATTAGACCTACATAGAAAAGAACTATATACATGTACAATAATTGTTATTTGAGATTCGTAGTATCTTTGTATAATACTGGCTTTGGCTGACTTCTGGAAAGTCTATGGGCAGTTGTACTCATTTGACACCGAGTGTAACCATACTTCTAAGTGTTGCATTCATTAAATATACCCTTGGATTGCATAACAAAGTTACTAATTCCTGTTGCTCCTTAATCTTTTTAACTGAACAGTCACGAATGAAAAGTCGTTTTTCAGTTCATATACTTTTTATTGATTGCGTTCTGTAGTAATTTAGGTGTCAAAATATATGCAAGTACATACATACACAATGTACGCCGTAAGGTTTAACAATTACAAATTGAATGGTATGGTCTACAAAAATGTAATTTTTTTACGAATACTATGCCTATTATTTGTTACTAGCTTAGAATTGTAGCTTACAATTTATGTTTTCAATGCAAGTGAACATTAGAAATTCATAAGTCGCAGGCGTCTTAGCGATATCGTATCGTTGACGTTGTCCATTTGCCGAAGAAGAGTTATTGGCAGCTGAAAACAACATGTGATTCACGCAGGGACGACGGTCTCGGGGCAAATGTCAGCGGCAGGGTTGGCAGGTCGAGAGTCGCGTCATGTTGTGCGGATCAATGGATGCTAATTATACACTTGAATGCACAATGGGATGGTTTACAAGTTTAAGCGTACAAATCTTTATAATTATTATTTCATTTACTAAAGTACAAAATTCAGATAGTTAGGTAATAATTATTAGATTAAAGTCGGTCGTTATGCCGCTACTGGAAAGAATGGATTTTTTCTAGCGAAAATTGAAATTTTAGATTCACAATTTTAGAATTTTATTTCCCAAAAAGATACGCTCGTATAGAACAGTCGACCACGCTGATTAACTTATAAGACTTCATACAATATAGAGAACTTTTTGGACAAATCACGTCTAATCAATTTTCCTAACAATGCTTGCTTTTGTGACAATTAAATTATATATATTTAAATACATATATTATTTTAGAAAATCAGATTACGTGATGGTGAAGGTCCTTGGAATGGAGAATCGAAATTAAACCACTTAACTATCCCTGTCTATGAACACTTATACTGACTGACTACAAATATTGTACATTGGATTGTTTGAACTTAGTCATAGAAGTCTCGTTGCGTAAAATAATTATAGTTGACTTATACGTGTTGATGGTCATTGTATTCCTTTTACGTAAACTTACTTAACTATCCTGTAAACCAGGTGGTAGTAGCCCTGTCTCGAAGTGGTTTCGGATTCGATTTCTGATGCGGCTGATAATTATGTCATAGATAATTTTTTTCTTTATTCGTGTCCCCGTTGCTCTTGATGTCTCAATTATGTACGTCAGAGGCACCTGAATATATAGGCTGAAAATTTATGTGCGGGGAGGGGGAGGGAAGAGAATATTTGTTGTAGATATTTTTATTAACTTATTATGAGTGCTGCGACGTGTCTTACGGCTAACGTTAAAAAAATCAATTTACTCTGACGATATTCCGTTTTGACCCGAATCACTTGTGGATGTTGATGGTATGTATTTTTGGATATAAATTGATTTATTATAAGTGCATGTTTTCGTCGTGGAAGGGTGGAATGTCCTATATAAGTGTATGTGTGACATGTTTAGAGAATTAAACCATCATAGATTGTGCTCGCGGATTGTTTGCAAAATATATAAAAATCTACAAATTTATTAAAAATGGATTTGCCTAAAATAAAATTTCTTACTATCAACTAAGTATATAATTCATGTATCCATCAAAAACCTACGCATCAAATTTCCCTTCTATTCAATTGTAAATCTTTGGAAAATTCCTAGAGCCAGCCCTGCAGCCCACGTGGTGCTCAGCACGCGGTCAAATGCTCCGTAAACGACTCAGTGTAGGTTTCAGAAATGGTAATCTAAATTCGAACTTTACATTTTGGTCACAAATGCGCTCTGACTCACCTCACTTCTGTTGTTGGTCTTTACAACGCTAAATGATGGAGTACTTTGTTCTTCTACAAACTAAAAGGTAACTACTTCTACCGTAAAAAAACTGATCTTTATTAGTATTCATTCATGTTCAATTAATACTACTTTGGAGCAAGCTGCCTAAATACATAAGGAAGGTACTGACTTTGTGGACTTTTAACATAAGAGTTCGGGAATATTACGTATATCAGAGGTACCTCACCTCTCAGTAAATGATCATGCAACACTTAAATAAATTAAGTATATAACATATATATGTATATATTGTATTTCTTTTGAATTTTCAAGGAAGGATAAAAAAAATAGTAGTTATTGAATTGGTTAATATTAAATTATTTGACGATTTTCAAGTTGACTGCATTATCTACCAGACGATCTTTGACCCAAAAGCACGACGAGCGTTTCGGGAAAGTATATAAATACATCCAACATATAAATACACATATAATTCACGCAGAGATGGTAATTCTAATGCCATTGAGGACGATA
>DWPT01000300.1:0-26284 GCA_018251895.1 Agathymus mariae mariae
AGGGTTGAAATAAAATTACAAAATTCATTTACTAATGATTAAAAATCAAAATCAATAAGAACCACAATTTTACTTATTATTGCTTAACAATCCCGTTGCAAAACTGCCAATGACCAGACCCTAATACACAACAAAACTTAAACAATTAAAATTTTTAAATCTTTGATTCGGCTACTCTACAAAGTAAATCTGCATGGGTCGCGGTCACAGCCAATCTGCGCCGGCGCTGAGAAACCCTCGACAGTTGATCTGTCACCGTGATAGATATGATTCGGTTGTTGAACAGATCACGTATCAACGATGTGTTGTCGCGCAGAATCGCACTTTTTGGTGGTTAACACATACACAGACCCACAAACGCAGCGAGTACTAATCGAGTTGTTATTATGGATAACACAAACGAAGGAATAAATAAACGCTCACATACTCCCACCCCAATTGGACACTTGCGGCATACACAAATGAGATATCCTCTCTCGCTCTCTCTCTCTCTCTCGACAGCCGAGATCACTGCGAACCGCAGTTGACAATGAAATTATTCACCAGTCACTCTCGCGCTCAGCCTTAACAGCTCAGGGTCTAGCCGGTGCATGGTCTTCAATATGTCACGCTGCTTGAACTTCACCTCCACTATACCCTCTGGTTCTAGTACACCACCCCTGGTAAATCAATGGAAATACACAATAAATGTCTCTACAAGTTTCCAGTTAAAACTATTTTAAAAGATGTATTTCGCAGTCCCTAGTGGCAGACCACTCTAGAGAAAGGATTTCGAAGAGATCCGTAACTTATCTGGCGAACGAGACGTTTTACTCGAGATGGGTGTTGAAAGTAGCACCATCTTTTGTCGAAAAACAGAACTATTTCAAGCCGATAAATACAAACCAAATTTTATCGCTACATATAAATGTATACTTCTATATATTATGAGATAAGACGGAAGGTATTATTGAAAAAAAAATTAAGTGGTACAATGAGTGAAGTCAAAGCTTCCTTCCTTACCTAGCTTCTGGATCAGCGTACATCTCCATCCGTAGGTTATTGACACTGGGATCCACGACGGCCCAGGCTCCACCACGTAACTCCGCGCCCGGTGGTATGTATACCAAAACCGGTGCGGTCGCCCCGCGGAGAGCGCGCACAATCTCCGCACCGAATTTGAGGATTTGCTCGTACATATCTGTAACAAGACGGGGATACTTCACTTTATTATACTTCGAATAACTAACCTAACATTCACTAATTTCAACCCAGATACTGGAAGTATTATATGTGTTCAGGACGACGTGAACAGACATAATTAAGAATTAAGATATACATCGAATAACCAAAACCCAGGACTAACAGTTATCTATTTATTTATTTTTACCAAACAATTCAACAGATCTATTCATTTGTAAGTTTGCCTCAGGGTATTAGTGGCCTCATAGTTAAGAGACAAAGCTAAGCTAAAGTGTATTTCACCGCACTGCTGCAGCGTTGATTGTCGACGAGTGAAGTTGTCGACCAAAACGAGTGTCGGAAGTTCACATGGTGTCCGGCACGACCGTACGACTTGCACACCTAGCGATAACAACTGGAAACATCGGTTTAAAACACCATCCGAAGTACGGCAACGACACTATCACTATATATATATATATATATATCACTATATCGACAGCGCCTAAAATAGCCTCTGGATCGACACAAGCACTCCGGCTACGAGCGCTTCAAACACAAACGAGCGTTCCTTAAATACTCATACGATAAATGTTTGTAAACTATAATGCGTGTTTTATTATTGTAATTTACAAAAATATACCACAAACACAAAGAATAAATGAGTAACCTTTTTGTCCACCGCTAAAGCCACGCCAATTGGCGAATATCATTATGGGGAGACCCTCCCGTGAAAAGTCGTTTATTGCCTGAGAAGTCTTGTACGCCGAGTCAGGGAACCACACCTGAAAAATAAAACCGAATATGAATGAAATGAAGATAATAATACCCATAATAATATGAACGACAATAATAATATTGATAATATAATATTTACGCAAAGCCCTACCACCAAGCAGGCTGGCTTCTGCCGTCTCTTACGACACCCTGTTCTGCCAGCATGGAATTTGGGAGAGTATTCTAGACCGCCCCAATACGGTGAAAAATGTCACAAGTATGATATACTTTCACACCTGTCCAGCCTGCTGGAGAGTCTTAGCTTCGGAGTCGAGGTTGGCGGGATCAGCCGGCAGCGTCAGCTCCACAGTCCGAGTCTCCACCGCTACAACGCCCACAGGAATACCGCCCAGACGAGCTCGACCTGTCGCCAACGTATCACTGTCATCAATGTCAGTTGTTGTCTGGGACTGTTTTACAACAACACCAGTAAAACAAATGTCTCTTTTGTTATTAACATTTTTTTAGCGTTTCAATCGCTATAAACACAATTGGTGTATAAGACAAAAACAACTTTATGAATTTGTTACTGTTTCCTTTCTTTTCACGTACCTGTTCCAACATCTCGGAAAAATAATTGTTGCAAGAAAAAACGACTTGGAGGATGTTATCGAATTTTTATTGTGGTATAACTTTAAATTAATATTAAAATTTTAGGAAAATTTAGACTAAATACGATTCTATCATACTATTTTAACGTCCCGACTGTCATAATTTTTTTTAATACACGTTTTATTATATGGACAGCACGTTTATTTACTTTTCTCTAGTTTTTTTTATTATATGTAATTTGAACCTTTATTCAGTACATCAACTAAATGCAAATATATATATATATATATATATGTGTATTGGCTACTATTGTACGAATAACGACAATTACGTATTAGCGATTCAAATTCAAGTAAAGCGTACATCTAAAATGTTTGTTTGACACAAAGATCGTACCTGTGATGACGGTCTGCGCCCAAGGTTTCATGATTTCGTCAAAGGATCCTAGGTCGAAAAAGCCAGCCTTGTTCCCGTCGCCCGTCAGCATCAGGCGGGGGTCGACGGCTGCGCGGGGTGGTACATACTCCACTGGACGGTCGATGGGATCCGCGCTCTTTATTATCGGCACCATGCTAAGTTTGTCCTGGAATCAAGTTATAAAACGAATAGACGCTAAACACACTCGCATAAAAATACAAATATAACAAATAATATGGTTGCTATTTCTGTATGTTTCTATATATCAGTATATTTTCTATAGTGAAGTGGAGGCAGGTTACTAGTATTTGCATAAAATTATAAAAATGGAATCCAGAACGCCCCCTTGATGTACTGCAATGTGTTTTTTATACTGACCTTGGGCACATAGCTCAGCCACCGAACTGCTGTGCGAACCGCGTCCAGGTCGCAAGGCGCCACCGCATGTGTTACACCGTTGTGGTGCATCACCTGCACACCGCCCAGCTGGTTATTGCTCGCGTAAACGGCCCGCCCCAGCACCTTGTTCAACGCCGCGTACCCAGTCAGGATGATGTACGAGGACTCTACTTGGATCACACGATGACCCAATCTGAAAGGGATTAATGATTTTTTAATGTCAGTGCACTATGTGACAACTCTGTTTCTAGATGATCATTCTAACCTAACAATGAGGCGGTAAACATTTTTTATTAACATTTGAATTTTATTCCACTTGAGTTGTTGTTAATTTAGACCTACCTTTAATCAAAAAAGCCCATTATTCTCTTGCAGTTTTAAAAATACTGAAATAGTTACCCTTCGTCTTTGCTTTAAACCATTTATTAGATAATGATATTGTAATTCTGTAGGGTAGTAAGAGGTTCTTATTTCACTGACAATATTTGAAATAGAATGCCAAAGATTTTTATTTATCTTGGCAACTTTAATACAAGATACTATTACACGTATAGATTAATATAAAAATATATATTTTAATGGTCGTGGAACGGTTGTACGGTCCACATGACAGATTAAAATAAACATACCTTAACACAACATATTCAATGTTGGATCAAAGGCTTTTCGCAGATCGATGAAATACGAAAATTTCAATACTCGCCTTACGACATACGAGCCGATACCGATGGCCCTGCACGTAACAATGGATATGGTGACTATGTCCTCGTAGGCTTGCGCGGTCTCGCCTGCGATCAGTCCGGCGTCTCGCAGACACTCCACGCCCAAGCCGTCCTCTTTACCTGTAACATTCAATAAATAATCATTACATATATTACAGAGTCTTACATCTAACAATTTGAAAATTGCTAATTCACAAACTAAAATATTAAGTCAAGTTAGTAAGCAATCCACCGAGTTGACAAATTTCGGATGCGATCGAGATTTGGAGAAGTGACTAGTAGCAAGATTTATAATTATAAACGCTTGTGTACTGCGGATAGCAATTAAAAGTATCGAACGTGATGTTGAGCGATTATTGAGCCACGTCGGACACCTTCCGGTAGCATAACAAGGCGCGTAAATCAGTAAACCCTCCACTAATTCGCAGTTGAACAGATCTCAATTATAAGGAAATGCCTGCCTGTAGAGAGTCACTAAGAGATCCAAAGTAACATTCAACTAACATTTATTCGCACAACGCTCACCTATAATATCCGTGATTTTGTATCGACTCTCGCCCTCGTCGTCTATGAGCTGCGTCTTCACGGAGCCGAGCGGACCCAAACGCGAGTACGCCTCGGGGCTCAGATATAGATATTTGAACCCGCGCTCGGGGCGCTCCGCATCCAACCACGCCACGTTAAATTCGCACTTCACCTCCTCCGCCACGCCTATACGTGCACCGGAGTTCACGCTTATGTACACCTATAAAGGAAAACATATAATTTATACTGTAGTAGTTTTATTTGGTCAATAAATTTTAAATAAGTAAATTACAACGAAAATTGTGTACCGAGAGGCCACGATTTTTTTTAATGATAATATTTTGATATGATTTTTTAGTATTGTAGGCTTCCCCAATACGACAAATAAATAAATAAATTTAAATAAGTAACGTCTGTGTATTATACAAAAACTTATCGAAGCATTACCGATATACCAGTACCGCTGTCAGCGTCGACACTAGCCCTTGATAAGGTAGCGTTCCTTAGTCGCCGGTTTCACTTCAAATAAAGTGTATTTCGGTTTATGTAAATAATAATTACCAAATTAATTACTCACGCTATATTTACAATTTCAATAGTAATTATTTTTCGCATTTGGTTCTTTGGCGCACCTTACCACCTGACGAATAGAACACCGCACTCTAGCTCCTAGCCTGCCCTGACTGTACTCTGGTACAATGTATTTACAGTTTTACTATGTTACCATTCGACGTTGCACCACCATGCAAGCTGTCCGAGATACTAAACATTCGTCTCTTAAAAAAACACCAAATTAAATTATAAAACTCACCCTAGGTATCTTTAAATGTCGGGCGTACTCGGAGGCCTTGTAGTAGACCCAGTCCTCCTGAGGTCCGAACGATCCCATGTAGTGAGTCAAGTCGTTCGCTATGAGAATAATGTCCCGGCCCTCCGGGCACTCTGGCGTGTAAAGGGTTATACGCCATGCTACCATGCCCACCTGTGGTCATAAAATGGTAAAAGTAAGTAAATTTAAGGGTCTAAGTGGTTCCTTATACAAAATCAGTCAGCCTCCTCCGCTCGTGATGCACGCTGCTACTCACCGTGTTACTACTGTACTTCATACAACACACATTAATTGTGGAGTTCGTCTACTACCTCACTAGTTAATCTTCTTTCAACATCAACCGTGAAATCTGTTTTGAGGCATTTTGGATACAGTATTAAAAGAATCAGTTAACAACGGTTTTTGTCATAACCTGAAGTGCAGATAAAAATACAGATGGTCGACTTGATTGTAAGTGGTTACTGTTGTGGATGTTTACGGGTAACTACAGAGGAGTCGCCAGTGCAAAGCTGGCCATGTAGGATTTTTTTTTTCAATTTTCGATGAATCCAATGTCATAATGTAATGATGGAAAGGTGACGTCGCTATCAAACTGTTAGCTTGCTGCTGTGAGTGTTCTTACAATCCTTAATGTATTTATTATAATTATTGAGCTTTGTTGACATACTTGTGTTAAATTGCCATTGTAACCCTTGGATACATAAAAAACCTCAAATAAAAAGTATTTTTTTGGAGACTAAAGAAGCCTTCATATGTAAACATCTTCACAGTTACTTTTCTTGAAACAGCAAGTTGTTTCTCCCGGCAAAAGTGACAGACGTAATGTAGATTGTATGTCGAGAAAACTTTTAATTTAAACCATTAAAAGACTATTAATGCTATTATTATTGACGAGAGAAAACCCATACCGTATTCTGCCCCGGCAGCCTGGTCATTTCCACAACTCGTCTCTCTCCTTCATTCTCCACCACCAACTCCACTAACGTCATCACGTTATCCGGCGGTGGACCTACCGACAGATAACAAAATTCATTAAATATGTTTTTCAGTTTTTTTTTTAATGTGGAAGAGTGACCTAGTTGCTTATGATAAACCAGTTCAAGATTCTTATACGATATCTATATGTATGCTAGGACTGTATAGGTGTCAATAAACGCCAATTGTTTGCTGAACAAAACGACAGCTCGACGGCTGCCACTGAGCTGATGGGTCTCCACATTAGCAAGAAGCTGTTCCAACACTTATAATAAACCAAAATATATTGACGCATTATAAATAGTCTAACTCCGAATCACTATTAAATCTTTCTACGTTGTTTTCTATACAAATTTCTTAGAACAATCGCAGTATAATTTCCCCCCAATCATAATCACAGAGCACGGCTCACCACCCCCCAGTGACAAGAGACACGCCACTCCTGATGTACTGTGTATTTCATCGTACAGTATAACACGTAACAAATACCTTCGACGCTGCCCTCGTCTATACAGTCGCGCCAGCGCTTCTCCACGCACTGTCTGAACATGTCCGGGATGTCGTACACGTATGTAGTTCCTTGGGACGTTGCCTGGCGACAGACAACATTAGAGTTAATTACATAAATAATAATATTGTTCGACATTACACCTTTGAGCACATTTGTTTCGTACATCCAATGAAATAACTAAAGTTTGTCACGTCCGTTAATGTATGTGATAGATGAGTTGAGTTTGGAACGTGTCACGCAGTTAAAATCCAATAACGGTTGTATGCCATAATAAAACTAATTCAAATTTCGAAGATTAACTTTGGGTATTGATGACAAAATCAAAATTCAAAATCATTTAGGCATGTAGGTATTCTGTAAATACACTTATGCACGTTATTTTTTGCTTCTACTACCGTTTCGGAAAGGTGCTTTAACATCGAGTAGAAGAACGGCGAAAGAAACTCCTCAGCACATCTTTTAAAGAACATAGTAATAACAAAAGTTTAAGCCTGTGCGGAACCGGTATCGACCCTATTATTTTCAGACGTTCCTGTCTTTATTATATTCGTCTATACTATAATATCCTTTGCCTATAAGCTGTGTTTTAATGCGTCGCTTAAAAGTTCCAACGGGCAACTCACGTATCAACTTGGGAACCTTATTGTAAAACCGAACTCCAAGCCCCATAAAAGAACCTGAACCTGAACCTTTTGAAGATTTATGAAGTGTCCTATGTCCATCAAACGCTATGAGATATACAAAAATATATTTTCATCAATTTATTGCCAATTATTTATGTGAAAAAAATTTTGAAACCATTTACAGTAATTTGTATTCTAGGCGAATCCGATTCAGTCTGACAACGTAGTAATAATACATCAAATACCCCAACATCACGCTTGCTTTTACCGCGTCCTGCAGGGACTGAGTCTGGTTGAAATGACTTGTACTTACCAAAAATCTCTTCTGCTGTAAAAAGTTCTTGGTGACGTATGGGGTTGAGATCGGCAGCCCGTGCATCGGGCCTTGCTTTGGTCCATACGATTGGAACATTATCTGAAACAACAGCATCAGATAAATGTCAGATAATTTATGGAAGAAATATATTAATAAATAAATACAAGTTCACACCCTCACTCATACGCAATAGGATTAATTATAAGGGTGTTATGGACGTACACAAATATGATATAACTAACACGTACGAGCCGTGAATAAACATTTATCTGTCAGATAAATGTCTGTTCCGGCCAAGAATCAACCCTAAGAGTGCGTCTAAGTTTATACATGTTTTGTTTTCCAATTGTAGACGACGTTGCTAACGAACGAGATCAAAGTTCTTGTATGATTTGCAGAATTCATTACTTTTATTCATGGTAGATAGGAGGACAAATACAACGGTACGTTCTATGGTTCATTCAAGAATCACACGATACATGTAACGAACTCACCACACCAGTCCTGGGATCGGAGACTTCTTCGTACGTGTACACATCAAGAGAATATCCAGAGCCGTTGGATAAGCACAGTCTCACGTTCTTTTTGGGGGCCCCGGGACCTATATTGGGATAAAACATACAATTACAACACAATAATACGTACATAAAAACAACATATATCATACTAGAACACAACAAACAAACAAATAAAATTAAACCTCATCTATTTACACCCCTGGATGGGATTCTCTGTAGCGGGTACCATGACGATATAGCAATCAATCAAAAACAAACATGTATGACATAAATGTCATTTATGCCAGCGAGGCGGGGCCGTTCGCGCGGCCGACAGGATCATCAAAAACTAGGCTTATTGTTATCTACCAACTAGTAACACAGTACTCAAAATTCCACAGCATGTGGTACTCACCAATTCGAAGCGTAAAGCGTATCTCTGCCTGCAACACTCTTAGTTTCCAAAGCCGAGGGCCGTACCGTCTCACCATGCCGAGCACAGACTCCTCGATCTGATAAATAAAGAAACAAGTTTTAACTTAGTCTTTTGAACAATGAAAACCTTATAATCCTGCCCGTGTAACCAATAGATGAAGGAAAAATGTGATATAAAAACAGTTGTTAAGCCTTGTTGGGGTCATTTTGGATTAATATAAACTATACTCTATAATTTGCTTTTGTCTTTACTAATCCAAACTACAACAGAGTGATGAAGTCCTCACCAGCACTCTTCAATTCCTTTTCCCTCAGACAGCAGCTAATAGGTCGAACCCAATGGACGTTAAAGATAACAGAAAGAGCAATGACCTTAGTGGGATCCATGATGACTGTGGGTCCGAAGTTTAGGAATATATGGTTACAGTCCGTCCTCTTGGCGAGGTGGTGAGAGAACGCCACCTCCAGCTCGTCCATCGCTTCCAGCAATACCCTGGAGAACACAACATTATCTAGTATTTTTTTTTGTTTTCTTCCGATTATTAACGTCCAATATCATATTAGTCTATTAAATATTTTGATAAATAAATAGTATAAATAATCAACAAACATAATTTAATTCCTCATGACAGCGCAATTTTAAAAGTTATCGGTATAGATACCTATCCTACCAACCGTTGCTAACATTGTAAAATCATACACAGGTAATAAATACTTAATAACCGACATAAGACGATTATCACCTCTCTCCTTCATTCTGCAAATACTCGAAACTGGCCTCCTTGGTGATGAGATCTTGATGTCTGATGATGGAGCGGATGAAGAAACGGTAGTCCGTTACCTCTTGGCCCTTCTTCACCTAACAAATAATAAACTATAAAGTTCATATTTAACATCCATTTGAGACTGCTTATAAATTATTCACCAACAGAAGTTCATAACGAAGTTAAGGTCTTAGTCAAGTTTGTCTTATAAAACTGTAATAAATTACATATGGATGACTCGCTCGAGCTCATTCTTCTGGTACAACCTGATCCAGCATACCTTAGCCTTCCCAAGATACAGGTGCATCTTCTGATTACTCGTGGGCAGTGCCTCCAGCTCGTAACTGCGCATGCGGTACAGCTCCAGCTGGAAAGCGGACGCGGGCTCCAGGTGGCGGTAAATCGTGTCCTCGGTGAACTCGTTGCGCGCTCGGAATGTGAAGAATTTGGGGAATTGGCGTCTGTGGAATATAAAAACTAAACAAACACGCCAACACGTCGTGCACGGCTCTTAATCTAATGGGCAGATTGTAAAATTATCAACTTTTTCTTCAGTGCACAATTATGTTGACAGGTGAACAACTCACAATCCGCGCTATGTCTATGGAGACATACATAACATAGAGATGTTGCATACACATACACGATACACAAATTGAACGTCACAGACAACACTACATCTGTGTAGAAACGTCCTTTTTTGGACGGACAGACGATACTATCTGATTTTACATATTTTCTATATGGTAGATTTCGAAAGTTGGGAGTGGAATGGCATTTGGAAGTTGTTTAAAAATATAAAATGACTATGGTTAATTTATATGCGTAGAAGTGGGGGCGAGAGATATATCAGCCAATTCTCTCTATAATCTATTTAAAGACCTTCATTTAAGCCAACACGAGCAGTGAAGGTAGCGTGGATGCGCATCATAAAGGGGCCCCCTTAAACGTACACCCGGGTCGCAAGTGACGAGAACTGCTTGGAGTTTCTCCCTTTGCCACACGTTGGACCCAGTACCCGCACGGTGAATCCATGGAAAGCTAAAAAGTTCGTCTCTCTATCTATCTCTTTTTATAGGAATACAAACACATATATATATCTATGAAAAAATATTTTTTACTTTCATATAATGAGTATCGACGTATATCTATCGTCCAGTGTGCGTATATTACAAAGACAAATGACGGTCACTAACTTGATGAGCAGCATAAAGGTGACCCGTCTGATGCGTTTCTGGTGCAGCTCGTGGCGATGCGCGCGACAGAAGTTGCCGAACCGCCGCGACACTTGACTGTCGTTGCTATCGCCGCTGTCACGCACGCCGATCATCAGGATGTGGATTGGCTCCAGTGGCTGGTGACGGACAGTGGTAAGTCAACCAAACGTCATTTTAAATAGAAAGACCTTAGACACTCCAGTGTGCTATTCTAAATATAAAAGCAACGACTACTTCACTACAGAAATTTATGACGTGATATACTACAGACAACGACAGAACATCATTAGTCATAAATGAGACAATAGTTATGTATTTCTGATGGAAATTTAGTACTTTAGAATACGCGCAATTGGTTTATTAAACACATATTTCAAAAAATATGTACATCTGTTTCACTTCTACATAAGACATACAACAGCCATATCAGTACAAATTAAAAAACAATTACCACTTCCTCGGCTTCTACGGCCTTGTAGTCGAGCCCCACGTTAATGCTGGTGCTGTCGCGACTCTCGCTACCCTCCTGTAGCGCTTGTAGATCCTGGAAACAAGCACTCGATACACCGAAACTAAAATGGTAGTTTATTGTCATATTTTGAATCAAACAAAATAATTAAACTACAGGAATAATTTAATTAATATTAACACTCCATCAAATTTTATTCGCCCATATTGTGACGATGTTTAATATTGATTAGGTATGCCCACCTCACGCCTTACGGCGGCGGTACTCGCGAAATCATGCACGAGATCGAGCATCTCGTCCGCGTACGATGTGAACTGCTCGAACGAGTCGAACGCAGCGAGCGCGCCTGTGCGATGATGACACTTGCGCATCGCGGCTGCGCACAACTCCGCCGGCGTGCCCTCCTGGTCCTGTGCAGAGGCCACGTCGATCTCGGACTGGCTGATCGGGATCCTGATAACAATATTATGTTCTGTTGAGTGGGTTTTGTGCTCATCGAATAAACTAATATATTTCGACTAATCTCAGATTTATGAATTAACCAATTAGGACAGGCCTATCTACTGTATATTATGTGTACGCACGAAGCAAGTCGATACAAACCTGTTAGGGTGGCCGGTAGGTAACACGAACTGGAAGTGCACGACTCCCCGCTCGCCGGACAACGCCAGATGCTGCAGGCACGTCATTTCGTACGATGTATACGCACGACGCACGTACACCTCTAGCGCGGCGTTGCAAACCTAATGGAGATATCCATTGAATTTAATCACAGATGGGATCAATATTATCAGTGTTATTTATTTCAATGTTTTTTTATATAAATTGAAGATACTGTTAGGCTACATCAGCCTACAAAAAATCCATTAATTCTCGATCCTACAATACCACATGTGTAGTTTGTTATTGATGTACTACATTGATTGCAATGGTGTATACATTTACTGAGTAACACCGTACATTATATTGTCAAAAGAAAAGTTTTTCTTTTTCGATATGAAAAGGCAATTACAGAGATAATTAATAAATTAACAAAAAATTTATACAATACATTCATAGCTAAGACAATGTGGATGTAATAAGCACCATATAAATCCAAAGCTACGGACATAATATTTGTCACCACTCCACAGCTACAATGAAAAATTAAAAATACATACCGCAGCGTTGGTATGATAGAAGAAGTCGTGCAGGATGTCGAAGATGGAGGTCTCGGAAAGGATGAGCTTCTGCAAATTCTCCGGGTGGAAATCGTGGCCGTACATGTCCACTGCGGAGAGGAAGATTGATTCCATCTGATTGTGCCGAAGCTCGTAGGCCGGCTGATGCGCTGCTATTAGCACCTGTCAGAAACAACGTTTAGATGAACTCAATACATGATGATAACAACTTAATAGGCATTAACATTTATCTCGTTTTTTAGGATCGCATATTTTACATATCTATTACTGATAGTCGATAAACCTATAGACGGACCGCTGCTCGATGGTTAGCGTTGACCACGTCCACTACGTCAAATACAACATCGGCAAGTTACCGACCTAGATGGAAGCGGGGGGCCCACTTGTTACACAAATAAATGACCAATCTAACTCCAGAACCTTCGTTTGATATTCATAGCAACAATCAACTGTGTAACAGTCCGCGTTGTTTGTTGGTCGGATATTTCTTTCCCCAAACTGCAAGCTCACTTATCGTGGAGTATATAAATCCTAACTGTATAGGATGCACTGTAGCACCACAAATGACAATTTGGAAAAGTGACGACACCTGTCTCGCTCTCAACGCCACTCGACTGTGCTCCGCTCGGTGCAATGACGTCAGCTCGTTGAGGGTCGCGGCCAACTCGTCGGTCAGTCCCGGCTCGTTTGACCACAGATGATCGATCAGCATAGTTACCTGTTGGTAAACCGTGTACAAAACAAAGTTAGTAATATAGTATGTATAAATGTAGTTGTAGTCTTGCTTTCTTTACCTTCATATTATTTATAACCTGTAAAAAAGGGTCATATGAACTACTACTAATTTGTGACAACCCTAATAGTTCTATATAACTTCGATAAGGATGTGAGAATGGAGGACCATATTCATAGCACCGACAGATGTAAATGTACAATTTAAGCATCATCCAGGAGAATACAGTGAGGTACTATTGTTACCAATAAATACAATTATGAATACCCACTAATAATTTATCGATAATTAAAGTACAATTATGAATACTAACTAATAATTTATCACCAATAATTTATCTTCCAATGTAAAAGTTATTACAAGTCATTAAAGAAAAACTTTACAATAAAACGAATGAAAACATATACTATAAGGACTATATAAAAAAGCTATAAATAATTACACACAAACAAGCAGGAAAGGGCAGAACATTCACTCACCAATAAGTTCTTCTTGGAGACCTGGTTGTGTGAGAATATAATATTGGCCACCGCTTGCATATCGTCCTTGTAGCGATCGCGTAACGCCATCACGCACTTGTCGTACGAACCTACAAGTACATGTTACATACAAACAACAGAAATTTCATGGCTAATCTTCTTTTTTAACCAGTAATACGGTAAACCGTACAAAAATATATAAATATACCGAGTATATACACTTGCATCGTGAATTTATCACTAATGCGTAAGGGACGTATTGTACACTACGTTACCCATGGCATATTAAATACTTTACATAGAGTGATGAACTTACCGAGTTGGAAGTGACTCTCCACCTGATAGTATTGTTTGAGCAAATCGTGCACCGCTGCCTTCATCCGTCCTCTTATTCCATTCCTGGACAAAAATAGATTTACACAGGTGTGTTTACTCAGCAATATTTTATGAAAAGTCAAATGAACGTTTTTTTTTTTAATTCATTAGGCTATATTCATTACTTTTTTGTATATAAAAAAACAACAGAATATTTTACCACAAATATCATACATGGAAAATCTTATACAATGTTTTCTTATAATAGTGGCATGGCATAGATGTAGATGCAAACTACATAAGTATCATGTGAAACAAAATACATGTTTATATACAGTGTCCAGGAATCAATAGTTGACCTTGACATGCGTTATAGTATATATCCTCATTAGTATGTATGATTGTTTAAATAAAAAGACTGCATTTTTAAACCATATTTTTCACTATTATTATTAGAAGGAAGTAATGTCTCTCAGGCCCCCAGCCGGGGCACGACGAATCATTTGGCAGCTGAGTCATGCAGAAGGGTGTGTGTGTGTGTGTGTGTGCGTGCGTGTGTGCGCGTGTGTGTCTGTGTGTGAGCGCGCGTGTGTGTGTGTGTGTGCGTGTGTGTCGAAGGAATATTGTAAAAGTGAAGAATACAATACCTATATCGCTGCACCAAGACGACCAATGCCTGTGTGCTCATGAAGAACACGTCTCGTTCGGACCGTTTCGCTAACGACGCTGCATGGCTAAGGACAACAGATACATTTGACCATGAACTGATTTCTAACAATGATAACTTAGACCCATTAATTAAGTATATATAAGCGACAAATCAATTTCATGCACAAGGTATATGACGCAAGCTAATTAATTAAGTCGGCAACAGGATGGATACTCGCCATATCCGATATCGCCGTTCAAGTTACGAGTGCGCACAACATAATTGTGTCAAAATGTGGGCCACAAAGGTAGTCTGTGTAAACAAAACTCACTGATCAATGACACTAGCGATCTGCTGGCTCGGGAACTGCGCTAGTACACTAGTAATATTCCGTTCGTACAACGCCATCAGCTTGCGAACCTTCTTCTCCACAGCCACCGGGATTCGGCCTGACGTCGTCGACAGGACCTGGATGCACGACAAACATTTATATGTAACTTGTGTTCGACTAGTGGTACAAATACAACCATAACCATTAAATAACACCTCTATTTATTTTTTCAATTTGGATGGTTTACGAACACATACAGAAGGGAACAGTGTTGACAGACGGACGTCTTAGATAAGTTTTAACTGGTAACACTTAAGCTCGTCAATAACTAAAAATAAAGATTTTTTTTAACAATAAAGATGAAACAGAGGTAAAAACGTTTCTGTTCAACAATTAATATATATATTTGTATAAAACCGACCTAGTTGTACAACGTCGGACACCGCCACGACATGGGCTGGTGTTCGGTGTGTACGGTGAGCCAGCCATCACGATTGTTATCGTTAGATATCGTTCGTAGGCCCGGCGGAATGAATGTCTGACACTCTAGTCAGATACAAACAATACATAAGTAACTAATACACCAGGTCTACACAGACAACGAGGACGACATACTTGAACTGATCCTCTGATGGGTTTATAGCCTTTGTACTTTCATAGCAATTTTCGAATTCCTAATGATGGTCAATGGCATCCAAATCAAATCAATAAAATATATTGATATGTAGACATTGCATTTGTTTTCTATTATACTGTATTACAAATATCAGCTCAGTACTAACCTCCTGCAACTCCAACAATGGTAGGGATGGGTCTCGAAGACTCAACATGAACTTCTCCACTATCTCTCGCAAACGTTTCGTGTTGTATGGCTCCGGGAGACAGTATCCTGTGAGAAATATTTATATAGACTATGCCAGCGTTGAGAATGAGTTTTGTGTCTGTAAATTCAATTTTTTTGTAAAATTTCATAATAAATATTCGTTTTATGGTTCACTGATATATCATGACATATCATACATGACTCATATCAATTTGATCATATAGAAAATTTTTGTTTGTCTGTCTGTTCTGTTTTAACTCGAGAACGACTTGACTGATCTTAATGAATATTGATATGTAGTAAGAATACTTGATTGCGCAGATGATAGGCTAATATAATAAAGTAATTAGACATTATTACTAAACTAAAATTAAATAAAAAAAAACATCTTTTTAATAATCATGCCTATATAATAAATTGTTCAACCCGAACGAAGTCCGAGGGGGCAGCTAGGGTATATATAAGATTACAGAAAATACAATAAAACATATTTTACATCAAAAAATCAATTACCAGCTAAAGTATTCTCCAGTATAGCTCTGTATTTGTTGTGCGCATGGTTTAGCTTTTCTGTGAGAATTGGCCCGTCGTCCATCGGGAACTGACCCTTGTAGGGCACCGCCGTCGTCACCAGCGATGGGTCGTCCAGTTCTGGTGGGTAACGAGCTATTTAAATATGTAAAAGCATTAAATTTCTGTTAATTATGCCATAAGCTAAATGAATAAACCAAGATCATCGACAATTGACAAACTTGGATTTCAGTCATAAAAATCGATGGCAAACGATTTCATCGCTCAATTGGTAGTGACCCCGCCTGCCGAGCGAGGTGTCCCGGGTTCGATTCCCGGCCGGGGTAGACATTTATGTAACAGATAAATATTTGTTCTCGGGTCATGGGTGTTTGTAATGTCATATTTGTGTACGTCCATGTCACCCGCGACACAAGTAATCCTAGTGCGGGGATGTGAATGGGTAAATGTTTATTTATTACTTACCATAATACTATAATACCAAGGAATAGGGACACGGGAGGGGAATGAGAGTTGATGTGATTGATATGGGGACTGACTACCATACCAACTATTTACAGTCAAAGCCATACACATACCCAAAGTTCCCATCAAACTGCCCATATCCAATACAGCACCAGGTCGTAAGATCCACGTGACTCGGCCAGACTCCGGGGCCGATAGAGTCATCACCATTTTCATCACCTGCAATTTAAAAATACAGTTTTGTTTTTGGGGTGCCTGGTGGTTCTATAAATCTTTTAAAGTATCATATTCCATATTCATATTCACATCCGTGAAAATTCAATAAAACAACAGAAGTAATTAACTTCAGAATAATAGCGATACTCCATAAAATAAAATTGATAATGAGGACTTTAACCAAATCAATCGTCTCTCGCCCGTTTATGCTCATTCGGCTTTCGAATGAAGAACGATCGACCAGAGTGCGACTGTGATCGTTAACTGGTATTGCAGCGTGTGTTTAATATGAACGAGTTGTGAAATAAAGTATTTGCGAAACTATTTTAGCGTTTACACTGGGGTACCGTGTACATACATTGGTGTGATAAGACTGTCCACCTAACTTATTAACCTAGCCACTACTATTATATGAGATGATAATTTAAAATATCAAAATCTGGATCCACCAAGGTAGTTAATCTTAATAAATGTAAAGGCCGTATCAATGTGTAAACCATAAACAGGTTTCTTGTTCATGTGGGATAGCTCTATTTGGAACAGTAAAATTTAAATTACATTTGTTTTTTATGTTAGTAGTTGACAAACGAGCAGACGAACTATCTCATTGTAAGAGGTCACCGTCGACCATGGACATGAGTAACACCAAAGCATCACTGAAGGGTTACCTACCGAAAAGGAAACGGGGGGTCTGCATGACTATAGCCTATCTCAATTTCATCGTTCGAGTTTTTACTAGGAAGCAGTATATCTCAAAACAATTATGTCTTGTTGGTCTCTTACCTCAATCTCTGCATAGGGCTGCCCCTTATCGACATGCCCACCGTCCTCCACCAGGGTGTTGATCAACTTGCCGGCAGAGGGCGCCCGAAGCTTAGACGGATCCTTCTCCTTCTCGAAGACCACGGTTTGATTCCCGATAACGATACGGTACTTGTCTACTTCATCTTTTAGATAAGTTGTGTAGGACGCGCCCTCCACCGAGAGTAGAGTACCTAAGAGAAGAAAGAGTAAAATGAAATTTTGAAAATAGTTATTTTAGTGCGTAATGGGCATTAATTGGGCACAAATAATATAAAATTAATAACAGACAGTTTTTACACTTAACTTTTCCAGAGGGTACCGGTTAATATGAAAAAGTATAAACCGAGTCTCTAATAAATATCACCGTACATCTGCGATGAGTATAAAATCAACTTAACATATTCAAATCCACTAGGTATATAGTACCGGTCTACTGCGGTCTTCTATGGTTTACTCACCGCCATCAGTCAACTTGTGTACTTCGATTTCCTTGAAGCTACCATTCATCGCGAGGAAGTACGAGCTGAGTCCAGATTTTGTCGCTGTCACCTTGTATTTGCTACCGGAATGGATTAGTTCAACATCGACCGAGTTGGACAATTGACTCGAACCTTGAATTTGACCCCTACAGAAAAAAAAACATCAATACAGATGACATGAATGTTAACAAAAAATCTATTTTTTTATGTGTGATTTATTGGAGAATATCCAGGAATGGTATATTAAAAGCGTGTTTTAAGAACAAATGTGTAACATTTTGCTCCTGCTTCTGTTGTGACGTAAATGTGAATTTCTGCAGTCTACTTAAAAGGATTATCCAATTGGATTTTAGAATGAAAAAATTTTGGTTGAAGAACGTGTAACAGATGGATGGGTTCGTTGTCACTATGACGATATAAACGAAACTCGACTTACTTTTCCAAGGCACTCTTAAACTCCTGGAAGTGAGCAGTGATGATGTTGTCTGCTATGAGGATCGATCCACAGAGTACTCCAAGCATGATATCTGGCTTCTCTGATTGGACCTGTTTAAAGTGTAAATATGCGTTTAAGTAAATAACATTTTACAAGTCTACACAGGCTACACTAGCTTACCAATTATCTGATACTGTCAAATAGTACTTGTAAAAAAAAAATCTGCTCTTAAAGTTCTACGAAGTTACAAACATCTAAAATGACAGCCACAGTACTGTTACAACAGGCTTATTATTACTTACTTAATAGCCAAATATAATCTACTCATCTTCAGGGTCTATGGAGAGCAAATGTGTGAATAAAAGATGTCTTAGCTTAGCGTTAAGAGCCCTTCGTATAACAATTGTAAGAATATATATATTATTATTTGTTATTCCTTGTACGCACACTACAGAACATTTCACTGCTTTGTATTGTATTCGCAAGCCAATATATTTACCCTTTCAGCAATGAGCGCGTCAAGCCAGCTGGTGTCAATGTTGTTGTCTTGGAACGCGCGTGTCTCCAGCAGCGTGATGAGATATTCCACTGTGGTACGGAAGTCACCACGTATACTTAGTTCCTTGAGGGCTATTACTAGATTCCTAAATTCAAAAATTTTAATTATTTTTTCACATAGGATCATTGATATACCTATGCATGTAATTTTTTTGAACTAACTTTAACTAAGTTGCAATTGCGTACAAATAATAAAATGTTAATGTCATCATTTTAGCCTACTCACTCTCTCGCCTGCTCCCTAGTCTCGCCCCACGAGAAGCAATGTCCAAACTGGGAGTCGGCGAACTCATGAAGACCACCAGACGCGGCAACGCTGAAGTATCCCCATACATTCTTTGAAGACCTGAAATTCAACTCCTGAACCGTTCCTGATGATGGCTTGAACCCTGGAAGTATGAAAATTTATATAATTTTTTTATCAATAATATAAGTTACCTCCAGGTGTCCCTCTAAAATCTGAATTTCGATTCTACCATTTAAATATCTCTGCAAAATTCGGCTATAATATTAACGATAGCGATGAAGGATCTCACATCGTATCACTTAATCCTCACCTTCATCGGGATTCTCGGAGGTGATTCTCGCAGCGATGACGTGCCCGTAAGGCACTGGCCTCTGCTGCGGGTCGTCGAAGTTAATCTGCGACAGGCCCCATGGATTCTCACCGTACAGTAGACGAATGTCCTTTATATGGTACAGCGGCAGACCCATCGCAATCTGTAGATAACACATCGTGAGAGTGGCAGTGACAGAGAACGATTGCAGTAGACAGTATTCTTTCGATAGTTACGATGTGGTCTACTAACAAAAACATCTGAAAGACACCAGTTTATGGTGTGTCCATTTAAATGCGATTTTAGATTTAAAGATGTGATTGTTTCACATAAAAATCATCATCAAAATCACCTATAACACAATACTGTAACTAAATAGTACATTATTTAACCTCTGAGGCATGCTTAGTGGAAGGTTACTTGACATTACGGTAGGATAAAAACAAAAGAAACTTTGGATATAGATAAACATTTGGAATACATATTAACCGGTGCGCTTACTACACCAGAGCACGGGCTATCTTATACAAAACTAGAAGATAGATTTATTTGTAAAGTAAAAACCTATAATTACGAATGCTTTCGCATGAGACGAGGATCTTTTAGTGACCGAATATTCGAATGACAGTGTATTCACCTGCAACTGAGCCGCGGGCAGGTTGACGTCGGCAACCATCTCTGTACACGGATGTTCCACCTGCAGACGGGGGTTCAACTCCAAAAAGAAGTAAGTGCCCTTGGCTGGATCGTACAAGTATTCCACGGTACCCGCGCTCACGTAACCAACCATCTTGGCCAACCGAACAGCGGCCTGTTGAATGAAGAAAAAAAAATTGAAATTTATTTCGAGTAGAATTCATATGAATATATTCATATAATATGTATGTGGGTGAGAAGTGAACAGTATGTTTCAAAGTATTAATGGACTGAACTACATATAAAATAGTAAAGAATATTTTTATCTTCATATCTACATATACAAGTTAAGCTACCAAAAGAAAACCAGATGACAAACAGTAGAGGAAAAGTATACGAAGTTTTGTCTTCACGTACTAATATATAGATAGATGGCTCACCTTCTCCATCTCAATGAAGACATCAGGCTTGGCGATGGCTGCGGGAGCTTCTTCGATGATCTTCTGATGGCGTCGCTGAATAGAACAATCACGACCGAACAGAGAGATTGCATTTCCTGAAATTTTTTATACATATTATTTATATTATATATTAATATGGATTTATTTGTTTTATACCACTTACGCTAATCAAATATAACCGCATACATAAAATAATAAAATTGTATTAGCTACTTTAGTCCATATACACAAATGTCGCTCTAAAGACAACCCTTACCTACCTTAACCGAGACAGAGATATAATTCCGAGAGAGTGAAGAGTAATCACACAAAACAATTTTGTCAAAATGACTTAGCTCAAATAATAGTATTTGAATAGTCAAATATTATTACAAAATCACGCGATTCGAATATTATATTATTCAATACTAGTACGAGTCCATCGTCAATGCGTCGATTAAATACGAACACCGCCAGGGGAAGGAGCAGATGTTTAAAAAAAAAATCTGGCGCCATTGCCCGGTCCTTTTACTATAGTCCAATACCGCCAGGCGTTGGCTTGGACTTAAGTAAGTAATATATAATTATAACAATTACCGTACTGATCAGCCAACAGCTGCACCTCCAGATGGCGCGCCGACTTCGCAAGCTTCATCACGAATATCGGAGAGCCGGGAACTTCGGCTTGTACCTGAAAAATACCTCGTGTTTTAATGATAAATAAATATAATGAAATGGAGTAGCGGTATATTATAAATTTCCTTTTTCGTATATAGGTGCGGACTCTTCACAAAGAGCACCTTTTTTCATTTTCACCATACAAATATGTAAACCTCAACCAGTACCTGATTCTTAGTAGTTTCAGACTACTATTTTGTCAATGTACTAGCACAAAATTATTTTTGACGGGCAGAATGACATGAACTTAATAAGAATATGAATTCATTGATTGATATGATTATCGAGCAGTGATCAGTGGTTGTAGTCGTAATACCAGTAGAATAGTAGTTTGAACTTCGGTCTCCAGCGCGGTGACTCAACCCGAGCATACATAATTTTGCATGCACTTTTTCTATACTATGTGCTCACATAGAATATTATCCGTTAAGATAAACCGCTTACCTAAAAAATCTTCATAACGTTAAGCCACATAAATATGATATTATGATCTTGAAACAACTAACCTGTCGGAACATGTTATTGAAGTCTTCGGGATTATCCACTTTTCTAATGCCCTTACCGCCGCCGCCTTCAGAGGCTTTGATCATCACGGGGAATCCTGTAAAAACAACGTAAAAAACTGGTGAGTAAGTTAATATACTGAGTGATGAAAAATGCATCAACCATATATTATAGCAAGGAATAAAATACATTTTTACAATAACACGGTTGTTGCTCCACGATTTTGTAATACACCTATTTTTCAGTCCCTACCTACCCTTTATCATATTTACAAGTCGTTGCGGTACAGTCTGCGTGTTCCAAACAATATCAGTATAATTAAAAAGTATCTCCTATATACAGGTGCCCTGTAAAGAATACCACGTAGGTTTTCATTTTTTTTTTTTTTTCACAAAAGGCGCTTCTCTAACATTGTCAAATATTTTTTTATAAATTTCATACTAAAAATTGAAGGTACTTATACTCTTAACTGTATTTCTAATAGAATATATGTGAAGAATAAAATAACACCAGCAACGCAACCAATTCCATGAACTTGCGGCCCGTGGTGTACAAGAAAGTACAGTTAGATCAATAAAAACGAATCATGTTTTGGGCACCACTGGGAAGATTTTTGTGTGTATTCTATTCGAGCTATCAGGCGGCGGTAACAATAGGTGCTCCAGGATTATCATTTTTCTATGGGACACTTGAATAAGGGGTCAAAATCATTGATATTGACCATTAAAGATATTCTATAGTCCTTCTAGTCATTGACGGAGGGGTGGACCAATTTACTAATATATAAATCGTAACCAGTAGGCGCCCCGGTGGGCACGTGCGTTGCTCCAGGACGTGCTCGCGAGCTGTGGCATCGATATAAGTAGCACATCTTCGCACTTTTGTATTTTTTATGTAAATACACAATATTTGGGTGTTTTTTGTAGTTACAACAAAAAATTAATACTACAATTCATACAACTGGAAACCGCGTGATAAACGACAAATATTCCAGGTGCAATTATAATTTGTTAAGAGTAAGATATTCAAAGCGAAGCAAGCCACTAGTTAAAAATAAACCGAATACCAATTTTATTGGCGGCTTGCATCCCTTGT
The DNA here is from genome assembly GCA_018251895.1 of Agathymus mariae mariae. Taxonomy (NCBI): domain Eukaryota; kingdom Metazoa; phylum Arthropoda; class Insecta; order Lepidoptera; family Hesperiidae; genus Agathymus; species Agathymus mariae. Next base: position 23,100 of record DWPT01000300.1, read on the forward strand.
TCAGGGCTAGACACACAACCCCTGGCGAATAGTTCGGACGATATCTTGATCTTCTTACTGTTGTACTCGGCTTTCAAGTCTGAAATTAAATATTTCGAGTACAATATAAGTAAATATAAGTGCAATATCGGCGTTCCCACTTCCCAACGATGTGGGACTCTTCAAGAGAAGATTGAATAAGTTTTTATAAGTTAGTGCGTTCAACATCTTAGACTGCATCACCACTTACCATCAGGTGGGATTATTGTCAACCATTAACTTATTGTATGTAATAAAAAATATAAGTGTATTATAAAAATATATTTCGGCCGTATTGGGGCGGCCTAGAATACTTCCCCCAATCCCATGCTGGCAGAACAGGGCGTTGTAAGAGACGACAATCTAATATTATTGGGATTATTAACTTCCGGCTGGGGGCTTGAGAGCCAGTACTTTCTCTCTTACCTTCTTCTCATTTCCTGTCCGACAACACATCAGTCTTGCTTTGGCCTAGCTGACGTCCATGGGCGAGGGTGACCACTTACTATCAGATGGCTTATCTGCTCGTTTGTCGGCTATTAACATATGAAAAAAAATTATCAGTCAAGTACAAACTCACCACTGCCACTCCAAGGCAAAGTGGGTATATCGGCAGTCTGGGCCACGATGGAGGATGCTATTTTGTCTCCTAGCGCCCACATGGCTTTCTCAGGGGGTCCGATGAACACTACTCCGGCTCGATGCAGCATTTCCGGGAGTTTAGGGTTCTCTGACGCGTGACCCCAGCCCGCCCATACCGCCTGCATGAAAGGAGGATTATAGTATGAACCAAAGAGAGAATATTAGTTAGGTGGTCAATATAGGACACATTGAAACCCCTTTTAAAATAGAAGTAATTTAACTCCAGAGTTTAAAATCTAAGTTATCCCACATAGAGGTTGCCCTGAAAATCAGTACGATCGTATTCTCAAAGCAATGATTTAAACTGACTGTACATTTCATTTTGCTTTAATATTCAGATATCCGATTTGCTAAGATTATCGAAAACTACCTTGTACGAAAGTTGTATATTGTTAAAGTATGTAGTAAAATTATACTTTATCCCATGTTCCTGGTAAAATTCATGGACCTTCAAACCCTCGATTACAAGGATAAAATAAATTCGAAAACGCCTGATATGACTGAGGGCATATTCATTGTTTCTGCTACTTTTTGTGAACATAAAGAATATTTTTCCTGAACCAACAAACCGGATTACATACAAAAAATAAAATCAATGTTCACACGCATCACTGCACCTGGATCGACAGTTTGCGGATGTCATACATATACACAAATGAAAAATTACTAACACAAATAAGATAACCCAGGCAGCCTACAGTAATTCTTAAGATTTAAAATAGGTCAGTCGACGACTGTATTTGTTAGATGATCGTGGATAGATGGTCATTACTCTTGACAATTGCCCTTGCTGGCATGGTAACCCTGTATGGTGGTTGTGGAGTTTCACACCAACCTCATGGCTTACAGTAAACACCTTGGATTATAATCACATCATATTCTCGTAATAACTCTTACCTGCACTTGTTGCCGAACAGCAATATCTACTATCAACTCGACATTGGCATAGTTGTTATTATTGGATCCCCCGGGCACTGGGACATAGTGGTCAGCCATCTTGATGTATTCCGCATTCGCTTTCAAATCTTCTGGGGTCACCTGAGGACGAAAGGAAAAGGATTTTTGGTTTCAATACCTACTTATATGGATGTATATTTTAATTCTCACCAATTTATTTTTTTAAACTGGACAAAATTAATTATTATGTCTATTGGATTTAAGAAAGAATCATCAAATTCCTGAAACATAAATCAACTTTACGGAACTAGAACGTAAGAGTCAACATGCATCCTTGAATACTCTTCTGCTCCTAGTGACCAGTGAACTTAAAGAAACAAAGAAAGAATACGATAACTTTTTCCTCTTGGAATTCTCCTTCAGCCAGAGGTCTCTAGACTCGGTATGAACCAATGTGACTCCGACGGTAAACCTTTTCTAATAGTATATGATTCTTGATCTGTCTGGCTAGATGTCACCCGCATTCTAAACTCAACCGTGATATATTTTGGTTGTGTGTTAAAGAGTCAGCTAACAACCGGTGCTAGTATTATTTGTTGGACGGTTAACGATTACCTTCCCAAAGCTTTAAAGCCTAAACATGACTTATTGTAAGAAACCCATACTTAAACAGCTGATTCAAATTAACTAACTATATAGGATAGATCTTCGAAGCTGATCATTCTCATGGGTAGAAATTATATATATCTTCGTATTCAATTGAAACGCAATTAGAGCTACAGCAGTATACAATTTCAAACAGCAGTAAGAGCTAATGAAATGCTAACTCACCATAACAACAAACCGCACCGCTCTCTCGGTCTTGAACATTTCGTACGACCATCTCCGTATCGAACGCATGCATTTTACCGCGCCGATGCCGTTGTTGGCTATCAAAACCTGTAATCCATTTAAATAATATATTTTAACTTACACACAATAGCAAATATACATATTAAATCAACTTTATCCTTGGCTACATTCGGCAAGCTAAAATGGTTTTCCCATTCTCTGTCTGATTTATTACACGGATAAGCAGTACCATTTTACAAAATTTCTTCTTTATTTTTATTATGTTTTAGCACCCAGATTACATTAACTATTAAATACGTAAATATGAAAACTAACAAATAATCAAGCAATGCCTGATGTGAAGCGGCAACTGAAACCCATATTGATTTGCCACGTAAACTTAAATAAACCGTCCTATTTCAACTGAAAACTAAGATAGAAGTACTTGGTTGTAATAAACTTCTTTAACTGTCTGGTTCCTTATTTCTCTGTACTAGTAAAATTCTTTGCCTATCTGGTTACTTAAAACAACTGTATATTTACTTTAATAATGACTCTCATGAATCTTCGTATTCATTCTACACATGGAAACCAGATCCACTGACATTTTAATTAATTGTAAACTTGTCATGTTCACTTTTCTTCATTATTCTTGGTATTATTATTTTACTTACATTATGAACTCCAGGTAAAACTGTCTGTTTGTTTTTTTTTTTTTTTTTTTATTTAGGTTTTACCAACTTTTTTTTTTCTTTTTTGCCTTTGGATCGGCCCCCCAACTCCTTCGGGGGGGGAAT
>DWPT01000301.1:0-26266 GCA_018251895.1 Agathymus mariae mariae
CTATGAGAAAATATAACCCACATTTTTTTAAGATGTTGCATTACTGTAAGTTTCTATTGGCTATAATTATATATTTTATATTGTTTTCATAATGTTAAAGCCTGTGATTGCAACGGCTGTCAGTTAACAATAAATCTATTTAAAACTGTAATTTTTCATTCACTAGCATGTTATCAATATTGTTAAGATTTACAAAATATGCTCCTAGTATTATAATAAATTCGATTTTAAGTTTAAGTTAGAGTTTGTAATTCATGTTTTTTTTGTCTTGGCAATATGGGGTGACTCAGCTTGTGGCCTTATGCTAACGCGGAGTTGTGGCCCCGTGTAGCGCTGGTTTTCAGACACTCCCTCCTCCCTGAGCTGTTATGCGGGAGTTTCGACCGTTGATCTCGATTATTAACCTTTGTGTTAATTGATCAATAATACATAATTTAAATGGTCAATCAGTACATATTTATGTTATTATCAAAAAATAAACCATATACAGAAAATAAGTCGTCAATCAATTTTATTATGTACCAGTCTAAGTTGAATGTTATAAATGAAAATAAATAAAACATTATATTTATTTGATTTGTTTTATAGTAACAACAACGAGGTCACAAAAAACAACACAATAAAATAATGAAAAAATTAAAAATAAAATTGTCATTACATGACTAGGAATGCAATAAATAATTAACTCTTGTTCATTGTTACCTACTTATGATAAATAATAATGTAGAAACAATAGTGTTAACAATGCAGAGTATTGTAGATTTAACTGGTTGGATGTATTACTTCTTGGTAAAAATCTGTTAGTGTTAATATTCGTGCTTGTTTTTATTGAGTTTGGGATTGCCTCTACTTTGTTCTCGTTAAGGAGTACTATGCGGTTATCTTCAATAGGACCGATGGGGCTATGCTTTGATAAATAATCTAAAATGCAAGTTATTTCATCATACGACAGAACATCCTTAGGAAGATCATCGAACATGCTGTACCCATCACCGCTGGTTGCTAGAAAACTGCACATTATCAGTTTATATTCATACTCTTCGTGAATTTCTGTTAATTCTGTGCAATTCGAACATACTGCAAAGGCTTTCGCCACTCTAGAACCTGGCGGTTTGGAGAGATCATAGATTACTTTCATACCAGAGAACTGCAGGAATTGTCCTGGAGCGTCTATTGTTCGCCACGACTCAACCGAATGCTCGAGAGTCTGCATTAAAATTGTTCCATTCATAGTCACTACAGTCAATGTGTCCATAAATGGAATTACTGTCATCCAGTCTCCTCTAGTTAGTTCGAAGGGTTTGCCTGGCCTGTTTATGGATGTTCTTATTCTACCACCTTGAGTGAGTGCTATGTTCACGTCTGAATAATCATTTTTGAAATGTTCCTTTGTGTAGGCGAGTATGGCATCGTTGATAAAATCACCTAAATTACATTCTCGTAGACGACACTGCTTTCCATCTAAAAATACTGAAGAACTTCCAACTACTTGATTGCTGATGTGGTCTATATTAATGCGATATTTATCAATTATTTTTAAGATTTCTGGATCGTTTGGTATATTTTGGTTTAACAAAATTGGATTACCGTCAAATTTCAATAACTCACCATTGTCATCGAATATTAAACGCAGTTCACCTAAGTATTTAGTGTATGCGTAAGCTTGCACCACGGGCACTATTCTGCCTGATGGTTGGGTCACAACTGTAGGGTATGGACCTTGTGGGATTTCTGGCACTTCGTCTGTGGTATTACTGTTCCACAGGAATGTATTCGAATGTCCTCCAATAACTAAATCGATTTCGTCAACTTCTTTTGCTATCTCCAAGTCTTTAAGAAATCCCGAGTGACCCAAAGCTATTATAATATTTACTCCCTTTTGTTTTAGTTTAAACACTTCTCGCCTTAAAGACATTATTTCATCTTCATATTCTATGGCATTTTTTGGAGCGAGATATTTAGTTTCCGGCGTCAAATATCCAATTACACCAATTTTTTTCCGTCCTATTATCAGAACAGTTGAATTATAGAAATTGGGTTCTTGTAGTAATTCTGGTACGTCTTTTAAAATTAAATTTGCTGCTAACACGGGTGACCTTAGGTTTCTGATAAATGGTATGAGTCCATCCACACGCTCGTCGAGTTCATGATTTCCGAGACACTGAAAGAAAAAGTAAGCAATAAGTAATATTTAAATACATATTTTCTTTATATGACATTTGATTTTAATTGTTTAATTATAATTGAACAATAACAACTGGTGTAAATTACAAAAGTAAATATTCATTGTATTATTTATTCCTCCGCAGATTCTGCATTTTCGGAATGCAAACATAGTAGCTAAAAATAAAGTTTAATTTATCTTTAAACTACTTTTATTGTCCAAAGTATCTTTTAATATAGACCCTGACACTAGCACAAAATGTGATTTTATCTTAATAGTGCTACTTAAATATAAATATATAAGTTAATATATAGACACTCATATACGATTCACAATTTACCATGTAGGTAATAAAAATACTTAAGACTCGGTAATGTGTACTGTTTAAAGCTATGAGTATAACTTTTCACAGTAAGTAATATGATTTAATTCAGGTTGTAATCGCTAGGGAGGCTTAACAGACGTCATTATTTGCTCGTCAGCATTGAGGATGTTTAGAATTTTATCGTTGGTTTATTAAAGTGATTGAATAACTATTTTCTTAAATATATTGCTTTGATATTATAATTTTATATAATTATAATATTTTGTTATATAACGGGTTTCATTTTCAGACTGCACGTCAGATCTCAATCCAATATCATGTAAATACGAAATAAGTATGAAAAATATATTGCAATACTAAAGTATTTTCGTAATATTAGTAGCCATGTGAAATTTTCTAAAACCTGAGATTTGGATGTGATCATATTTCTAGCGCGTTAAGACGGGGAGTCTATCGGTCTGCAGTGTTAAAAGTTGCTATAAATATAAATAGCTCTTGTTAAGGGTTATTGCTATAATAATTTATTGCTTTTTACAGATAGTTTCCGAAAGTCAAAAACTAATCTGACATTCCTTGTTTGGTAGTTGAATACTTCATTATCACAGCAGAAATCTATACGGGTGTCATCGCTGTCTGTTTAGGAACGATCAAATGAAACGACTTGCAAAATGTAAAACAAATTTACTTAATATTACATAATACCATACTTCTTCAATAATGAAGTACAAATAACATAAATTATATTATTAATACTGGTTAAAAGCAAATAGTCTTGCTAGGATATTTTTATATACTTAAACTAAGGATTGAGATTATCGATAATAATAAATGTGGAGTCTTTATCGTAGTTGAATCTTTAGCATTTTCATCTAATAAAACTACTCTTCCCTCTACTTGAGGGAATACAGGACTGTGTTGTCTAATATAACGTTGAGTACAGGAAAGTTCATTATAATCTAAGACTCTAGTAGGCAATCCTTTGAACATCGAGTAGCCATCGCCGCCGTTGGATAAGAAACTGATTGTTATAACATTGTAGGGTTCATTCTTTTCAACCTCACTGTATTCTGGTATAGAACAATTCCAACATCTCGCATCAACCTTCACGACTCTAGATCCAGATGGTCTTCTTAAATCATATTCTACTTTTAGTCCAGAAACTTGCAAGAATTCGCCAGGATAATCTAACAGATTGTAATTAGCTACCGCGTGCTCTAACATTTGATATAGAACACTACCATTCATTGTAATTATTACCATATTTCCTGCGAAAGGCATAGCTCCTATTAAATCACCTCGAGTTATAGACATTGGCATTTTTGCGTGTCCTATCGATGATCTTATACCACCTCCTTGGATTACGGCAATAGGTGCGTCAGTCCAATAATCTCCTTTATATTCTGATGCATACCGATAAACCATTGCATCAGTAATTAGATTACCTAAATTGCATTCCTTGAACTGACAGTTAAGTCCGTCTAGAACAACCGAGGCGTTACCTATTACTTCTTCTGTTATATTCAGTATCTGGCTGCGATAACGTTCAACAATTTTCAAAACATCTGGGTCTTGAGGTACAGTTTTATCTAAGAGTATTGGTGCACCTCCGACTTTAATAACTTCTCCTTCTGAATCGAATATAATATTTAATTTTCCTAGGTACTTTGTATAAGCATAAGCTTGTACCACGGGAACTTGTCTTCCAGAAGGTTGAGTTACGTATGTGGGATATGAGCCCTGAACTACTTCCGCGTCAGGGCTGGTTCCGTTCCATAAGAATGTATTGGAGTGTCCGCCAATCACTAGATCTAAGCCATCTACTGATTTAGCTATTTCTAAATCTTTTATAAAGCCAGAATGTCCCAATGCTATAATTATTTTAACGCTTTCATTCCTTAAATTTGCTACTTCTTCGTTTAACGCTTCTATTTCCTCTATGTACTCTACATCATTTTTTACAGCTAATATTTTTGTGTCAGGAGTTAAATATCCAATAACACCTACTTTGATGCCTGATATGTTAAAAATAACTGACTTTCGAAGGTTTGTTTCTATTTCTAATTCGGGCACATTCCGTAGATCCAAGTTCGCAGCTAGAATAGGACATTTAAGATGTTCTATGAATGGTGTCACTCCGCTGACTCCGTTGTCAAACTCGTGATTTCCAAGAGACTGAAACAAAGATAAATTATAAAGTTTCCATTAATGAATGTTATAATCAGTCGCCATAACCACGTAAATATTAACTTTACAGTTAGCGGGTGTTGTTATAAAAGACCAAGATGAATTGCTTTGTTTTATTGTTGTGTTTTACCAAATAAGCTAGGCTGTATTGTAATTATTGACTGTTTTGTCTAATTACAAATGTTATAATGCGAAAATTATAAAGTGTTTTATATTGTTCGATGTGACTCGTGCTGTTAGCTGTTTACATTGTGATGATTGAATATTGCGATGATAGTGGTCCCATACAGTACAACTTAATACAGTTTAAGTAAATATAATGTTGATTTTCTGATTCATTCGGTAATTGATGTCGTATCTTACTTGTGTTAATTCGACTAGGAAATGAAATTAAAAAAAAAAAACAGCTAATGAACCTTTTGAACTGTACATATTTTTAAATAAAGTGATTATTATTATAAACTATGGAATGTCAATAGAAACGACGGTTAACATTTTCATTAAAACTTTAGATAACTTTAACAATTAAATAAATTTTCAGAAGTATAATATTATTGACAATATACAGATATTCAAATTCTGCGATATTACACAACGAAAAATTAAGTCTATAAATGAAAGTTTGATTTAGATAAAGTATGGTGAGGTAGGAAAATTTTAAAATACTATTTGCCGTAAGTTAGCAAACACGAAAAAAAAATGTGTAATGGTTCTTAGTAAACAATAAATCTAGCTGTCGACAATATCAAACAGTTTTAATAGATAATTTTATTTGATTCTACGCAAATTGATACACAATGAGTTTTATGGTTAACGGAAGTATTAACCAACATTTACAATCCTGTTTGGGATCGTTCGAGTTTGAATAGATGTGTCGAAAAAATATGCATTATCTATATAAATACATTATTATTAAACTAGTACTTTTATATTTTAAAATAATCCGCGACTTCAGTCATGATGGTGTAAGATCAGAATTATAAAAAAATAGAGGTACATGGGCACTATCATACGTACAATCGTGTATATACTAATTTAATAATAATTAATTTTGCAACGCCCGTTACCATTACAGACGGTAGGCACTAGCAGCATGCAAGGTTATATATTTATTTTGGATAACATTTATCTACTACATTGTAATGTTTTTATTATTTTTCTATAGTGCATGTTTTTATAAACTAAATATTAGAAGGGAAAGTGCTAAACCAATAGCCGATAGCTTTGTGATAATTGCAGAATTTGCTAACTTGTCAACATTGTACATTTTAATACGGCCCTCAATAGCAGAATTAATTGGACTATTTTTTTGTATGTATTCTGTTGTTGAATCTAATTCATTATAGTTTAAATCCTTCAGAGATACATCTTTTAACATGGAGTATCCGTCTCCTCCCAACGCTAAATAATTTGGTGCGAGAATGTTGTAGTTAGCAGTTTTGTTGATGAGCGTAAAAGTAGGTATTTTGCATAGTCCACAGATCGCCTGTACTTTCTGTACTCTTCGTCCAGGGGGATATTTAAAGTCATATTCGACTTTTAAGCCCGATACTTGCAGTAATTGTCCAGTTGTACGTAATATGCTATATAGCGCTACGGAATGTTCTAACATTTTCCATATCGTTGATCCATTTATTGTCATTTTAACAAGGTGCCCATCAAATGGCATGACAGTAAGTAAGTCTCCTTTTGTAATCTTTGCTGGTAAGTGGTTATGTTTAATCGAAGCTCGGATTCCTCCTCCTTGCATTATAGCGATTGGAGCATCTGTCCAGCCATCACCTTTGTATGCTGAGGCATATTTATTCACCATAGAATCTGTTATTAGATTACCTAAATTGCATTCTTTTATTCGACAGGATTGTCCATCCAAAAATACGGAAGTATTACCCACAACGATTTCTGATATTTTAGATACGTCTGTTTGATATTGTTTTATTACAGTAACCACATCGGTGTCTTGAGGGATACTATGGTCTAGAAGTATAGGGTTACCTTCATATCTAATAATTTCTCCTTGCGAGTCAAATAAAACATTTAGTTTTCCTAAATACTTAGTATAAGCATAAGCTTGTACTGCTAGTGCTATTTTACCGCTTTTTTGTTTCACTACCGTAGGATATACACCTTCGGGTGTTTCAATATCTGGACTTGTTCCGTTCCAAAGAAAAGTATTAGTATGACCCCCAATTACGAGGTCTATATCTTCTACTTTTTCCGCTATTTCTAAATCTTTGTTAAAACCTGAATGGCCAAGAGCAATTAAAATATTTATTCCCAGACTCTTTAGTTTTTGGGCTTCGTCTCGTATCGCGTTTACTTCTTCTATATATTCGACATTGTTTTCTAATGCTAGTACTTTTGTTTCAGGTGTTAGGTAACCTATTACGCCTATTTTAGCACCATTTATTTGGAATACCATAGACTTCATTAAATTATGTTCAGCTTGTAAATTTGGCTCCTTGTCGAGTATGAGATTTGCAGCAAGTACGGGGCAGGTTAAACTTTCGATGAATGGTGTTAAACCAGGCACTCCATTATCGAACTCATGATTACCCAGAGACTGAAACAAATGTTTAACTGTTTATTTCCTTTTAATTACATTTATAAGATAAACAGTACCAAGTTTTATAAGTGTTCGTAGAGAAAACAAAGACTATAACAGTTAATGAAGGTTGGCAAATTTAAATAAGCGAGATGCAATAGTTTGTAGTAACTTGTATGCAATTAAGTACTATAAAATATTATAGGTTTATTACTATACAAAATTAAAATAGATTTAGTAGAAGTGTAAGGACATATCTATGTAAAAAAAATAAGAAAAATATATTTTTATATAATGCAGAAAGTACTTACTCTATTTTCGATTAATATCTAAGAAAAATTTAAGGTATATCAATAACGTATCATCTTTTGGTATACAATATTAACAACGAAAATAAAATAAAAATGACCCAGTGATAATATGCAACATAATACGAAGGATATTAAAACACAATGAGAAATTTAATGATGATAAACTTTTATTTTCCACCACAAAAATAATCATTTGATATTTTATACATATAATAATAACATACTGGTTATGGATAATAATAGAGAAAAGGTTGAAATACATAGTTTAATTGCAGAATCTGGTGCAGAGTCGGTGTTCAATAAAACTACTCGACCAGACACTTCTGGATATACGGGACTTCGAATTCTAATAAACTCGGACGTGCACGTTATCTCATCATAAGCTAGAACTTCCCGGGGTAAATCTTTAAGCATTGTATATCCCAAGTGACCATTTGATAGCGCAGCGGGCATCAATATTTTATAATCTCTCCAGTCATCTATAGAGAAAAATTCCGGCACCAAACAAGCCCAACAACGCACCATTGCACTTACGATCCTCGAACCTGAGTCCTTAGCTAAATCGTAAACAACTCTTATGCCTGAAAATTGAAGAAATTGGCCAGATGGGTTTTTCAGTTTGTAATCTGCTACAGAATGCTCTAACATTTGTAGGAGAACAGTCCCATTCATAGTGACAGTGACTACAGTGCTTTCCGTTGGTAAAACAGTCAGTAAATTGTTCATAGTAACTCCCGCTGGTCTATTTACAGGCGAAATTGAAGCTGCGATAGCTCCGCCATGTATAACTGCTACTGCGGCATCGGTCCATCGTTCCCCTTGGTACTTAACAGCGTAGTAATACATAACTGAGTCAGCTATTAGGTTGCCCAGATTACATTCTTCTAATAAACAAGATTCTCCATCGAGTACGACCGCAGTATTACCTACGACGGTGTTTCCCATGGGTGAGATGTCTCTGTATAACTTGTTGACAACCTGAGATGTTTCTGGGTCTTGGGGAATCGATGTATCAAGGAGAATAGGAGTGTTTTGATAGTCAATTATTTCTCCGTTCATATCAAATCTGGCGTTTACTTTTCCCAAATATTTGTTATAAGCGAATGATTGTATTATAGGTACTCGTTTACCTAATTTTTGAGTGACGGTTACTATATTTTCAATCTGAGAATATATTTCTGCATCTGTACCGTTCCAGTTGTAAGAATTTTTATAACCAGCAATAACTAAGTCAATACCATCAACTTGAGTCGCTATTTCAATATTTTTCGACCACTGGGAATGTCCTATAGCTATGATGATTTTCACATCTTGTGCCTGTAGTTTTGTTACTTCTTCTGTTAGGGCTATTACTTCGTCTATGTACTCTATATCGGGTGAAGTATATAATATTTTTGGTTCGGGAGTAAGATAACCCACCAGACCAACTAGGACACCATTTATATTTATTACTATAGATTTGTGAATCTTCTGTTTATAATCGTAGTTATGTACGATAATGTTGCTCGCCAATATAGGAGTGGCCAAGTTCTCTAGGAACGGAGAAATCTTAGTACTATCGTCAAAGTCGTTGTTGCTGAGAGACTGCAAACAGAAATATATATATATATATTTTATTAAAGTTAAATATTGATGTGTAAAGACAAATAAAGCACACTGTTAATTAATAGAGGTTATTTTAAATTTGGTTTAGTGAATAACAGAATAATTAAACTTATAATAAATGCAAGCAATTTTCTGTAAACAGTTAGGTATATCTCGTTAATAGGTAAAAGAGTTAAGTATTTTTAAATTCTAGTTGTGGACTAGCAATATCGCCAAACATTTATAAAATGATGTTATTATTATTAATATCCCATTACTGTATTGAGTTAATTTTGAATAGTCCACCACTGAAATAACCATCACCAAATACCACACGAGATTTGACTAACAGTGAAACAATATTATTGTGCAACACTTTTAAATAATTCATTATAAGACTCATTATCACCAAGCACACATAACATGGTTTTACTCACAATAAAACTTTGTTACTGTAATATGACAATTTTAAATATTCCACTACCAAAATCACCACCCCAAGCACACGTAACATGGTATTAATAATAGTGAAACGGTGTTATTGTATTACGAGAATTTTATTATTGTCACTCTGACTTGGCTAAGATTATTTTAAGTGTTTTATTAGGTTAGTAAAATATAAGAATAACAATTTACTAAAAACTCACCTATTCAGGACAATTTTAATTTTATCTTAAAGAGATAAACTTTTCATAACTCAAAGAGAAACTGTGGATATCCTTGGTCCGTGTATTTGTTATGCAGTGGTAAAAAATTCCTAACGATATTTGGTGGAACTTAGGTTGTGTGGAGCTGAATGGGAATTCAAGATGTTTAGATAAACAACACACCATAATAGTCTTTTATTATGGTAGGTGGCATGTGTTACGGTAGGTGGCATGTGTTACGGTAGGTGGCATATATTATGATAGGTTACATGTTAGTTTATTTTCAATTTTATCATTATTAGTTTAATTTGGGTGTTAATTATGTTTTGTAAATCAGAGATGGCTAGATACGACGTATTTCCTGAAGTAATCTTAGCTAAGATTGTTTTGCATACAATGAAAAGATGGTCTCCGTATTTCATGTACTTATTATCTTGTTATGTATTTACTTACTTGTATAAACTTACACAAGGCTAATAAAAAGGTGAATTAAATGCGTATAAGTATTCTCTCCCAACCAACCTTTGGTGTCAATGGTACATTTGTAGGTCGCAACAATAAGTACGATCAATACAAATATTAAAAATAACGGGGTAATGTATACAATAAAATAATAAATGTTACAAATGTATTGTACACAGAAAAATATCTTTAACATAACAATAAAATAAACACACTTAATGACTTGTCAAATGTTAGAAGTCTAGAGCTTAAAAAAATGAAAAACCATTGTTTCTTCAAAAAGATTTATGTAATTATATCATCAGTGATTACACTGATGAGGCTTGTCAACGATTTTGAATAGTCCATTCTACAGTGTTATCGGATTCACTACATGACATATTTAGCCCCACTCACACATCGACTCTTGTTTGACAAATTGTACACGTCCAAAAAGAGACGAATGATAGCGGGAATAAAGTTAAAACTACACCGACATCGGCGTATGTAGTGTTGTACTGGTGTCATCGCTTATGTAATGCCGCAACAAGTTGTCTAGTATTGATTTTCCCCGGTATATAACCGCTATGTGCGCCGCTGTAATATTAAATATAGCGCTCAGACCTCTGTCAACGGTAGAAAATGCGGCGCTTAAAATGAAGCTTTCAATTCATTCGATTTGATTCCAGCGGTTTATGTTTTGAAGCTCTAATTGAAACGGTTAGATTTTTGTCCAACGTCAGACATGTAATTTATTTCGATGTTTTATTATATTCGCGTAATTATATGTATTAAAACATGTATTAAGAATGCATGGAACAGCACTGCGATCTAGGTTTTTGGAGAGGGTAAAAGTCTGCATGGTACGTATGTATTTACGTCAAGATGAAAAAAAAAAACTGATTATTTTGATATTTATGCGTACCACGAACAAGTATGAATTCATTCTACTTATGACACAAGAAGTATTATTGAGTTGGCTGCGATAGAACGTCACGGCTCAGATTTAAGTCAATGGGTGAATCTGGTTCTTCTTCTTGTCAGTATATTAGCATCTAAATTAGTAATTAAAGCAATATTTGGTCACATGTTAGAATGAGACCTTGCTAAAATAATACTGTCAATAGAAAAGTTAAATATTTATGCGGATCGGAAGCATAAATGGCGAACCAGGTTGTGGTCTCAGCGGTTCCTTCTTAGTTAGGAACGGTGATATTTTTGGTGTTATGGGCATTCATTACCAGCGGTGACCAGTTTCCATCTGATCTTTATTGCCGTATATAAAAATCTTAGTGGTTGGGTGGTTGGTTTTCCGTACGAAATCCAGGTTAAAAATCTGCAGGTGCAAGAGATCTTGAGAATACTAAGGGATCTAATAATTCTGCACTTTACTTCAAAGATGTTTGAAGCACGCTAATCTATACCAACTTACGTGGGTCAAAATTATTTTAACACTTTTGTTCAGAGCGGAGAAACTAATCTCACATAAGGGCTTTAATGGACAGCAATTATCAAAATAATTTTATTTTTACTTGGTATTATAACCTTACTTATTATTTCAGCAAATTTACTCATAACATGTTCGCTTTGACATTGGCAGTCTTATCAATGACGAATAAATACTTAGTTTTAAATATAAATAAAACAAAACGAGCGATAAATGAACTACGGCGTTGCACGTTTATTATAAAAACAATAACCCAGTAGCCTTGGAAATATAGCCGAGATAAGTGTGATATATTCAGAAAATTGATGATTTAATGCATAAATTCAGTTGATAACATATTAGTTAAAATACGACTAAAAAAGAGATATTCATATGATATGCGAGGTTACAAAAAGTGGTCATAAGCGCAGAGATTATTTTGTGATGGCGGCTCATATCATATCTCGATGGTAAATTATATCGCGTGATTGAGTAACGTTAAGTGAGGAGTTTCTTTTTCCGTTTCTTCTGCTCAATGATAAATACCTAAACGATTAAAAGATTTTGAATCTGAATTTGAACGGTATTACTTCTACGAATATTATACGCCAACGGTAGGTAATTGAATTAGTTGTTTGTTTAAGACTTAATTTTGTCAACAACACGACGGTGATGCGATTTCATGTAAAAGTTGTTTCATGAAAGATTTAGACATACCTTATTTATTTAATTTAATAAAAACAGTTTAAGTGAGCGGGTTGTGTGATATACATATGTTCAATAGTAGAGAATGCACACACAACATTAATACATACACTTATTCTTCCGTAACCAGCTCGCTCTCACCTATTTCGTCTATTTGTAAAACTTATGAAATCTTCAAATCACATTAGTCGTAATATCGTCGTAAAGTCGTAAAATATTAACACAGAATATTTCTTCTATATATTTTCTGTTTATAGTTAAGCGATTCACATAATTGGGTCAAAATATCGATACAAAATATATAGATGAGCCTTACGATTAGCTGGAGCATACTCTGTTACTTTTGCCTATAATTCTGCAATTCCTAGAAGGTTACAAGCTGACGAAGGCTTATGAAAATCCTAACGACTGCTGTTTTCTCTTATTATAACAATGAATCGACTCTCAAACAATATGCCATCAGACAATTCTTGGAACACTTTTCAAGTAACTTCAATTCACTCACTGAAACACTATTTCTCTTGTTATCTTTCTCTCTTATATTTTTTACTGAAACAGTGATTTTTATTTGCTGACATAGTAATAGATATTAATTGTTCTTGCCGATGGGCGTTTCGTATAAAGTGCATTTTTCTCTACTATTTTTAATGTCATATCTATATAACGTTAAATAGATATATTCTCTAAAGCAGATTAGATCTGCTGCATAATTTGAAACAGCTGTAAAAACCATTAAAACATTATTTTTTTTAAACTTTTTCACATACAGGTAGGTAGATGTAAGACATATTATATAACAACATTAATTCAAGTAACCATTTATATTTTATATGGATCTCAATATGATGATATATGTATAAAATACATAGGTATTAATAGCAGCTAAGAGTAGTAATACTGAAGGCATTGAATAAAATGCACGGAGAATAGTAATGAGAGTTTCCTCGGACTGCACCTCAAAGGACGTAGTTGATAGTCGTCGCTAATACTGTACCACAGCCTAAAAAAGTCTGTCATACAATCTGTCAACAGAGACAGAGACGTTATAAAAATAAATAATGTGCGCCGTGCCTAAACAGACGTTCCTTGTTTTCTTAATACCGTTCGGGATACAACGTTGAGAATAGTCGTGTCAAAATGTACACTCTCATAAACAATTACGTTTGGTTATAATATTACATTGTATCAAGTAATAACCCTACTAAAATAATGAAATGTCTAAAGGTTTTCAACATCTTAGACTACATAACTTATCATGAGGTGGGAATTTGGAATTGTTGTCAACCATTGACATATTTTATGTAAAAAATGCTGTTCCCAAATCTCGCAGCGTAACTGTCTAAATTAAAGTTTACATATAAATATAATAACATATAGAATTTCTACTGAACTACATGTGTGTATGCACAGGTGTGTTTTCTTGCAAGTATTAATATAAGCATATAAAACGGATCACGTCCGACAAACTTAGCTTTTAATACTGTTTAAAAATAAACCGAAAGTATGAAGGCAGGAAATGTTAATGCTTAGCCTGTATAGTTTGAGGATGAGCTATAGACTATATACACCTTTTATTTCGACGTCAAGGCAGCGGAGAACTGTAAGTCACTAGTTCGTGAAGATCCCGAGCAACGCCCGTATTGATTGCGGTACCATCGTAAATATGTTTGTTGGTTGAAATTATCATTCATCATTTCAGCATATCTATAAAGGAAGGAAATGTCCATTGAATTCCGCAGTTCTGGAAAATTTCCACAGCACTTTTAATGTTGTAGGTTGTTATAAATGTAAAACTTTTTGATATACGCAAAATTGTCCAGCGATTATGATGGTATGCTATAGTCGTATAAAGTGTCTATTTCTCATGACAACTTGTTTCGTTACGTATAACGTATTAACGTTGCATATCATATATTGTTGTATGTATTCGCATATATATATATATATATATATAGTTATATGTTGTTTATACTGTTGAAATGTGTATTTACTTTTCAAATTCAATAGATAAATATTTTCGCGAATAATTTCCTTTGTAATACGAATATTTACATAGTTGTTGAAGTTTAAATAGATTATTGTGTGTGTTTTCAAGTAGTAAAGTAATCATTTGTTGCAATATTCTGTAATTCAACATTTTGTAGATTTTCCAGTTCAATAAATAACGCACGAACAAATAGATGGACTATCTGATGGTGTATTGGTTATTGCTTCACAATCTTGTCATCAAACACATCACTGCTCCCGAAATACGTTAAATATTTTATAACTCATAATGAAAAAAACAATACTTAGTTCTGTCTGCTACTAGTAAAAAGTATGAGTACATCACTGGGCCGAGTTAATTGGGGAAATAAGCCGACCGAGTAATGTAGACATAATCCGGATTAGCAGACGTAAAAAATCCGGGTAAACAGGATTCGCATCAAATTTTGCTCATATGAAGCAAGGTTAGCTGTCATAATGTGTATCTTGAAATATTTAAACTCAATCGTAGCGGAATATAGAATTAAATACTATTAAGTGCATAATTGAATATTCAAGTTTTAATGAACATTATCAAGTTCTATGCACTTTTTTACGTTTCAGAGCACAATTTTCCTATTAACCAATGCAAAAACTCAACGAAACGTTTTTCCGGCAAGTGCCTCTTCATTCGACTTAGCTTGAAAATCAACGGGTAATCGCAGTCGGCAGCGACGCTTAATGGGTTCACCATTCAATGTGGATTCATCTAATTAGTTCCGAATGTCAGTATCGCATTCGTTTTGAAGTAGACTCGAAAATTTCAAAATCTACGTGAATCAGCGGATTGAGGATTGATGTGAAGTGACTATTTGCAATCAGTCGGAGTGTGTGTGTTTCATACATCATAATCTAGAACGGATTGTGCTTTTTCAGTTCCAAATTTTGACTCTCCTGCTGATAATTTGTTGCTGGATGTGTTTTCGATGAAGTGATTACTGGAGAAAAACGAGCAGGTAGATCACTAGGGGTAATTATCAGATCATCATCTGAATGTACATCTGAGAGGACATCGGTAACAACATGCGTCAACTATGCGTTGCTGACTAACAGGTCTCCGATTAATACATATTGGGACCTATTAATTACCTTGTAACTATCACCAACATTTGAGCGTGTTCGCACTTCGATGCTCCGTGGGGTGCGGTAAGCGATCAGTTCCAATTGTTCAATTGGTAAGCCGTTTGAGCTCTTTAGGTCTTTTTTGAAGGTGAAATTAATTTCGGGCATTAACGAAATTCAGACACTTGATTTGGCTAAGTTAACTAATGTTTAAAAAATCCACGAGAGCAATCTCTATATTGCAGGCCATTTCCATAAATGCACGTCATGTCTTTTCACTCGCATAATATTTATGAACGCTATAACCGTGACCGGAATTCAGTGTGAGA
This sequence comes from Agathymus mariae mariae, assembly GCA_018251895.1. NCBI lineage: Eukaryota > Metazoa > Arthropoda > Insecta > Lepidoptera > Hesperiidae > Agathymus > Agathymus mariae. Next base: position 15,749 of record DWPT01000301.1, read on the forward strand.
AATTTGACAATTTGACAGATAGTGTAATTTAAAAAGCTCTTTCTTCCTAAGAAAAATTCTATATGAGAGTTAGAGACGGTTTTTTGTATCACAACTAGTTCAACAACAACAACAATAGGTTCCCCGTCTTGTTACACTCGTAAGTACTTGTTATCTGGTGTAAGACTGCATCGGCAGGTATGTTTTGTGCGATGTTACACTACGTTACATAACCTATTAACCCTCAAATGTCTCTCATACACGCCGATGTCAACAACACAAGCCCCACGTCAATCCTGTCAATTGTGTTTAAGTACACAACCCGTAGCAAATACCTTAGGCTCTGTTCACATTAAAGCTGTTGTAAGACCGAACATGTCCCATTAATAGTTTTGGAGACAAACGGCAAAAACCAACCTTTACTCTTATTTTTTGCTATTGCCCTCAAATGTCTACATATAGTCTAAAATGAATCATCAGTAAAATTGTGTATAAACCAGTGAAAAGTTGTAAATAACTCTGGCTCTGTTCATATTTGTATGGCATTTGTTAGACCGGAAATGATCCTTTTTCAGTCGATTTTCTCGCTCAATTGGTAGTGACTGAATTTATGTATGTATGTGACATATAAATATAGGATTTTAGGAAGTAACGAAATCACTTATTATGTCTTGATACTATTTTCAATAAACATAGTCTCTAATTACGTACATTCTTACGTCGTCCTCTAGCAATCTTACCTTTTTCTAGCACTCATAAGCCACGTCTTTTAAAATTCACTCAAAGCTTCCATTCCACTAGTAAATCCTACGTAATTTGTTTTCAGATCTGCTGTTTGTGATGCCTTATGTTTGTCCATTTATTCTACAAAATATACAATTTTAAAGCTTTGATATGGATCAGGTGTTTTCAAAGCCAGCACGTAAGCTACTTCCATATCAATAAATAGTTTGGGCATTACCAATCTGCTCCTAATATACATTTTAAGACTTTCATTAATGAAATAATTTAATTAATTCGCCACCACCAATCACTCTGGAATTCACAAGTACACAAAATTCGTTACGCGCATGAATCATTCCGTCTCTGCGTTTCAAAAAACAACCAATGCAACCATCAAAACGAGCTCGTACTGACATAAGTGTTTAAACTCTTCTTATTTGTAGAACAGTTGAGCGTTTTAGATCTTTTATAGACGTAGACGTATCAAGCCAGAAACCCATCTGTAGAAAATATCGGTGCGGGTACACATGTAATTTTATTAAAGATACTAGAAATATCACAGGCTAATATTATCTCACGTTTGAAATCAGAATAAATGTTGAATGATCAGTGCGTGGCCATATCAGTGTGCGATGGCGTAGTTGTTATTCTCAAACTGAGTCTATAATTTTTAAGTAATCATTACGACGCATAAGTAACCCGAGGCTGGATTCGTTCTCCTCACACAATGAAAGCGGGTAAGGATGTACGTCACATTGAGTGCGAATTGGTAGATTTTACATACCTTTGTGAACATGACGGCGGACTTTGGGATGTGCAGGTTCCCTCACTATGTTTATCTTCCTCGAAGCATTGAGAATTAATTTGCGATGTGAACATAATTTGAAAAGTGAATTGCATCGAGCCTCCCGTGAGGGAAACCGACGTTGAAACCATCACCGCTTTTATTTTATTTTTATTATCAGACGTGGTTGTGCAGATGGTTGGCTATATAAAATATCACTAAACCTAATGATGTTTAATCACAAGGCAAAAGCATGAAATCTTTCACAATCATGAATATATAATTAATAGTCCAACCCCAACGAAGGCCGACGGGGCCGGTAGTGAATTATTATAAATTCAATTAAATAAGTTTATACTTATATCCGTTATAACAACCCGAAATGTTTATACAGTGTGACGTCACACTAAGAGATTGAGTAGCGACGTGGATTTTTTTAACATTGAAACACAACTGCTGCCACCAATCATAGACTGCAATTGCATATGTATACAAATTCAAAAGGAGCACATTTGAGGTGGGGATATAGGAATACCGCTCGATACATGTAGACTTTTCGGGACTAATAATGCAATCCCGATATTAATATATTGAATCATATACCTATATATTTAATTGCTTTTAATTCTGCATTCGAGCTATTTGAACTACAAAGTAGGCGTTGAGTTAAATTATGCTTGTAAAAACACAATGGAGATGAAACTATCACTACCTAGTGTCGGCATCATTCAACACAACACATCTTTATCACAATTAAAATAGCATTTGATACACGAACAATGTCTTGTTGGTACATACGAGTATCTTATGTGCACAAGACTTAAGACGGTATCGTAATTTGTTACGTTCAGTGGCGTTGATTGGAACTGCCAGGTGCGGTTAGCAAACCATAGTTCCGAGCATGCGACGCGGCGATGCGTCATGCGTCTTGCGTCGTACGCCGCTCATTACATTACCATGCGCGGAAAGTTTGCACTGCGACCATCTGTACACGAATAAGGGATGACTGGTGGCATAAGTACCTCGCTAATTTTTGCAACGAAGCGATTTTGTTTATAGCATGATAATGCTGATGCGGTCAGTGTGGCTAATGTGTAGGAATTGGTTATATATATTTTTTTATTTTCTCTACAATACAGTTATTCACTACTTAGTTGTTTCCTAATCTGTATCATTGTATAGTATACATAAATAAATAAATTATGACGTCACAAGCAAACATGACCGGGGAACAAACTTTTATCTCTCTTAATAACACTGTGACGCAGCCTAACCTGTGTATAGCTTTCCATTGAATTCTTTGAAAGCGCTAATGCCGGGAGGCTTTGTTAAGCATATAGAGGCAAACCATGTTTTTGGAATTATCAACTTCCCTGGCTGGTATCACATCACGCGGAAACCACTGAACAGTTTTTAATGATGCTTGGGTTATTTTGATGTTAATTTCTATTTGTATTATAAAGGGAGATTGCCAGTATTGGTATTGAACACGGGATAACGACTCCTCTCTATCCCAATAAGGGAGTTTATTACAATAAGGTAACAAATTTGATACGCTTGTAGCTAAAGGATATTTTAGTATATATATATATATATATATATATATATAGATACTATAGAATATGTTAATGCTAAGGACAACCTCTGGAAATAACAGTGCCGAAACTAGTTTCGCGTAGGTTAAAACTTACTTTGAAATTGAAATGAGTTGTTAAAAATGTGCTGAGAGGTTTTTTTCAATGTTTCTTTTCCTCAATGTTAAATCACCTTTTCTAAACGAAGCAAAAAATGACGTGCATAAATGTATTAACAGAATACGTTAATGATTAAATGACGGATTTTGATTTTGCAGGACTAACATCAATATGCATGTTCTATTAAAAACCTTTCAATTAATATTAGAAGCGTTTTTAAAGAGTGAATGCAATTGATTAACAAGTTTATTATCATATACATAAGGAAACAGACCCTGAGAGACTACTGGGGTAATCGTAACAATTGATAAAACGGTTCAATTAATCAATGACATCTGTTTCGAATATAAATAGGTACTTTATATTTATGTGTGGAATCTAAACATTATGATTTGTCGTTTCCCGACACTAAACAAGGGAGACTTACACGTAGCAAATAACCAGTAATGGATTGATCGACATAAAAATTGGTTTGTGCGGCCTGTAAGTTATAGGTGCTTGAGATCGAAATTGAGATGATATTATTTAAGTTCTTTTACAAACACTTTCCGAAAGTCAAACTACGCCATCGCTTACACAAATCACTACTGTAATTTTCGGAAGAAGAAGCGGCAAGAAACTCTCAAGGACTTTTTTTCCTAAAGCACTTATGGCTATAATGGTGGTATATGTGGTAGTTGCTTAGTGGTTTGAACGTTAGTCTCGATTCGAGTTCAGAGGCTGCACGCATCTCAATTTTTTCCAATTATGTGATTATTACAAATTAATTAACTTCCTTCGGTAAAGGAAAACATTGTGACGGAATCTGCACACCTGCGTGTACACTTTAATGTTCTAAAACGTGTGTAAAGTCTGTCATCCCGCACTTGGCCAGCGTAGCGAGCTCCCCCACGGCCCTTTCATTGTGAGAGGAGATCTAAGCCCATCAGTGCGTTAATTATGGGTTGTAATGTTGATGTGTTTGTGCGAGTTGTTTTGAGCACTTTTAAAGTTATAGTTCTTATGGCAAGTTTGGAAAAAGTGATGAGAGTGATTTTGTTTATTAGAGCCGGTATCTTTTCCCCATGATTTTATTTATGCCGTAACTATATTTGTTCGGAGTAACAATTGGTTCTCGCTCAGTTACAATAATTAGGTATATCGAGTTGCTCGTACATATCAGAATCAAAGGAGGCTGTAAAGCCTTCAGGCTCCAGAAGTATACATCTCCCACACTAGGATTCTGTTTGTTGTTGGTGAGATGAGCACATCCAATTCGGACGTCATAAGCAAACAAGATCTGCAAACATATACGTGAGAATCGACATCGAACCCAGAACCTTTCGCTTGACAGGTCGATAGACATTACGAGCGCAACAGTCGGAAATTTTAGTCGTGAAGTTATATGAGTAAACTTAATGGTTAAAAATAAAATTTTAATTGCAGATTCTAATATTATATAATAATAACTGATAAATCAAAAGAAAAACCAATTGACCGTTAATTAAAAACAAAATAATTATTAGGTATACTGTATGCTGAATCGACTGTACGGAATAAACAAATACTTATATAAAGTGAGTGTAATATTGACATAAGGTATGTTTCGCTACAACACATGTATACAATGTAGACAGATTACAATAACACAAGTAAAATAATAGGAGTAAATAAATTCTCCAAGTTGACAGCACGCGACAACGAACAGACACTGGACTGTCACAATTAACGTAAAACATACAGTCGTCGTAGAGGTCAATAGGCGTAACTAAAGAAATACTTTTTTTTTTTATTGTAAACCGTATATGCAGGAATGAATGACTCGCTCACATCCTCTGTAACCCACTTGAAAAATTTCAAAAAGTGTGTTTCGAACTCGTTTTCTATACGAGTTTATATATTTATATATTCAAAAGACGCAAGTGTATATATTCATAGTGCAGATGCGCTAAGGATCAATTTGGAAATAATGAACCATTGAATAACGAATTCGTATTAATCTGCATTAAGCTGTTTATGTTAACATTTATTAAAAGACAAAACTGATTTTCGAATGACCAAAATAAAATCTATTATATATTTGCGTTGAAAATACAACATAGTAGATTGTAGAAAACAAATTTCAGTTGCAGTGCTAGAGACCTAGGTACAACGAGAACAACCGGTTCTTCCATCGCCACCGCCCTGTCGGCGTATGTGGCGTGGGGCTACGGGTCTCTGGGGTCATCCTGTTTACCCGGCCTTGGAACTTACGGGTACGAGGGTCCCCCGGGAGAGTCTGTGGGCCCCGCTGTTGAGCATTTAATTAGCACGCTTTCCATATGATCAGCACCACGTAAGTGGCGAACCTTTGCAGATGTGCATGGATGCATACAAACAAATCTCTGAACTGCAGTTGGCTCTGCTTTCATTTGGCTGTTTATAACATTTAGAGTTGATAACGATTTCAAATAAGTAATTTTTTATTATGAATTAAATTTTTTTTTTTCAATCGCAATAAATATTAATTAATAGCTATAATAAAAAAAACCTAACAGATACTCGAGAAATAGATTCTGTTTTTTTTTTGTCTTTGCCTATTTCCGAGTCGATTTTCATACGTTATTCAAGTAAGAATATGCACATCACCTGCTGACTTCTACGGCGAAGAAACACGCGACAAATGAACTTTAATATGAAGAAGTTCTCGTAGATTTGATACTCACAACTGCATCTGGTTGTAAGGCGTTGAGGAACTCAGCAGCGACCTTCCACTTGTAAATAGTGAACCAGGCGGTACCGGTATACGTGTCACCGGCGTTCAAGTACAGTACGGGGGGCCCTTGACCCGACGCGGCCGCGGCTCTAGCCTCCTTCACCCTGAAACGTTTTAGTGAATTCATAAGTTTCATAATTACCGACATGCTGTTTGGACCTGTCCGGCAGAAATGGGTTTGTGAAAAGTTAACCAGTGTGGTAATTCTGTAATCAAACTCTCTAATCTCTCATCAATCAAGATTATTATAATAGTAAATATCCTGTGAAATTTAACTATTTATTATAGTTACATTTGTAATAATAATTTTATTTTTGATATAATTTTAACTTTAAACTCGTGGTAACAGCTGTGGGTTAAATTTATGAGTTTACCGAATTACTGCGAAATTTTGTCTTAAATGGGTGTAATTTCAGCATTATTTTCAAAATATTTCAGTGAAAGGAAACCGATTCAAATGATTTGCTAATAAAAGCAACATATTGATTTTTGAGCTTGAGATATTTATATTTCAAAAGAATAGTTATTGACCTGATTTGATGGTATTTTTTTTATAGATTATTTGAAAACAAAATGTACATCTTCGAAACACACCCTTCTATAGAGAAACTTGAAATAGGTGTGACGATTTCTACGGATCTAAATTAAAAGAGTCTATGGATGTTAATTGAGATAATGTTTCAATCAAAGATACGAGTATATTGATGATGTAAAATGTTTTTAAAGACGAAACTGCTTTGACATAAATTTAATATATATAGTACCGTAAGTGCTTTCTATAACTGTGAGTAGGAAAAAACTCTTGAAAGTTTCGTGTCGCTTCTTTCTCCTGGACAACTCACAGTAGGAATCTATCTGTTGAAGCGATGGTGTAGTTTGACTCTCTAAAAGTTTGTAAAAATCATTTTCGCACAAAATATTATGTCAATTATTTGTATGTAGGTACCTACCGCTCAAACAGGTTGAGTTTATGATAGCTGATGTAATTTAAGTATATGCACTTCAAATACCGTTTTAATTAGATTACCAAGATTGAGAATAAGACGAATACAATAGTTAAACTTATTCATGCAATTATTTAATGATCGTTCAAATACGCCAATAGCGCGGTGAGTATTGGGTGAAAGGTATTCCCGAAATTCTAAAAACGTTTCGGGTAGACAAATGAGCCTGACCGCACTGTAGAAAACATTTATCAGCATTATAATTATTTCTTCTATCAAAAGATAAGTTTATAAAATGAGGTAAACCAGCCGAAATTATGATTTTCAGACGGTATCGGATTTTTACCAACACGAAAGGCGAGTAACTAACCGTTGTAGCAATGTCCTGGTATCTCTCACTTTGGTATTTAGATCCTGATACTAACAGCTCCAAATCTATTTTCATAGGCTTGGTCTTGGAAAGTCAGTTATCGGGTTATTTGCGGAATCGAGTCGATATTAGAAACGCCTCGGCGAAGTTAGGTTGTTATACGCACAAGTTGTGCACTAACTTTATGCGTCATAAAGTAAATTATATAAAGTTTTAATAGTTTCCTAACGAGCTTCTCAGTGGTAGTTAAAACTACATGACATTCCAAATGCTATTTATAAAACTACCGTTGTTGTGACTTCTACAATACAATTAATTGTAATGTTAGACATATCCTATATATAGGAATATCATTTATTTGTAATGTTTACAATTACTAAATTTATAGTTAAAACACATTTAGTGGGTTTCTTAAAACATTACGATTATTGCCAACCAGAAAAGAGCGAAAAGTGTAAAATGCAAATATTACGAAACGGAATTTGCTCAGCATAATGCTGGCAATCAGGAGATAACTAGCGCAGGTCTTTCGCAGGGTCCGCTAGGTGATGTCGCGGAAACATAAAATTGTTTAAAGCAATATGCTTCATTACAATAATCTTTTTTTATGGTAATAGCCGACAAACGAGGAAATGAGCCACCTGATGGTAAGTGGTCATCGTCGCCCATGGACACCAGCAAGACCAAAGGTATCACTGATGCGTTGTCGGCCAGGAAATAAGAAGAAGGTAAGAAAGGAAGTACTAGCTCTCAAGCCCCCAGCCAGAACTGCCGGCTGACTCAAGCAGGAGGGTGGTAGCTAGTCAGGCAGGCTTCACGGAAAGATAATAATACCAATAATAATATTAACGACGTAATAATAATATTGATAATATAATCTTTACGCAAAGCAGGTTGGCTTCTGTCGCCTCTTACGACAGTCGGCCCTGTTCTGCCAGCATGGGATTGGGGGCAGTATTCTAGGCCGCCCCCATACGGCAAAATATTGGAATGAGCTCACGTTCCAAACGATTCATATTAACCTTCTACATATTACCTCTGAATATTATGTAAAGACAAAGTAAACAAGTTCGATGTACATTACTGAAACTTAGAATTAAGGGTAGACGTAAATTCGCGAGTCGTGACACCTCGCTTGGGAGTTCCTCTTCTGCCGATTTAGGCTATCTATTTCATTTGGAGTTCGGATAGATCCTACTAATTGAAGTGTAATATAAGATGCTTCTGAAACTATAAATTGTCAGCATATTGTGGTCGACTTTAATGAAACTGTAATCTTGTTTGAAGTCAATAGGGCTGTAGTCCAAATTTGAGATAGGTTACTAAGATTTGTTCTGCCCAATGTATTCCTTATAGCATTCGTGAATCATGAAAGGATCCTACACCAGCCTGGCCAGCTATCTTAATTTTAGAAACGAGCGTGAAATGATCTTAACCTTTTTTTCGGTTGGAGTGTCGGAGCTAAACCAGTCCCCGCTTCACCTTGACCATTAACGCATTGTGAGTACCTTTAGTGATACGAATGTCCATGGCATCAGGTTAATTAGTCGTTTGTCAGATATTCACATAATGAAACTTTTCTGTCCAAGATTTTACCTATCTTCCGAATACTTACACGGTCGCAACTCTAGGGAACCCCCCGTAGCATTTGCCGGCTTCTCTGTCAGCAGTGGTGCAGGTGCCGCTGAGTTGTGAGGTCTGCTCGAAACGGGCGTGCATGTCGTTGTTATGAAGAATTAGAAGTTCGAAGGTGCCGTCGCTAGGAGACTTTACCACACTGGTGGAAGAGAGTGTGATGACCACAGCGAGTATCGCTGTTAGTTGTAGAAGCCGATCCTGGAATAAAAAGTAGTTAAATGTCAAAAGGTTAAAAGTAGTCCTACGAATAATTATTTAATAGGAAAAAATCATACGGCACCAGTGGATTTTGGACTGTAATATGATTTGGCACAATGGGTATTTAGGTAGGTATTTAACTTAAAATCGGTTCCGAAAAGACCTTTTGGGCTTTTGGACCGGACTGAAACACCATTCCTTACAACCTATAGATATCACTTCAGTTCGTTTTGGGTGAGCTAACGTTCCGGATCTAGGTCCAATTTAAGCTAATGTCTGTCGAGCTATGTATTATATACGGTTAACAACATTTAAACATCTCTTATCAATTTAGACGGCTTACATAAATATTATATTTACATGAGTGCATTTATCATAGTAAAGTGTCTATGATTTCAAAATGAATTGGAATGGATATTTTGTTACTTAATTTAAATAATTTCTGTTAAAAGGTAAATTTGCTTTCAGCATTTAAGTTTATAAAACGTATCGTGCCACCGAAAGCTCATTACAGCCTGTCAAACTCACAGGCAATGAGCTTAATAAACGCGGAGCTCTTTCTGGGAAAAACGTGGAATTTAATCTCGATTCCGGATGAAAATTCCGTTTCGTCAGATAATTTCCAAGCACAATTTGAAACAATAAAATTGAACTGAAATGATAATATTGAATGTTTTGAATTTTAATAGTGCTTCATTGTAATGTTGGGAGTTATCAGTGTTTCAATACAAAAGATTTCTGCGTAACAATACTTTGTGCGTAGGTCAAATGCATATATACAATATTAAAATAAAACTCCAAATCAAAATCATTAGGTTTTTGTCAACCTTCCTTCCTACTACCGTTTAAGTCATCACCTATTATATTAAATTAATATTATAAAAATAATTAAGAATTATAGAATTATACAACCTTGCGTGAATTTAATTATGATGCTATATACCCGTTGTCATTGACGTCTCTATTCATCTTTTCTACAATATTATTCATCTAGAAGCTGTGCCTTCACACATACCTTGCAAATTCTGCTAGGTAAATCAGATATTATATTTGGAACGGTATTTTAAAAATCCATTGTACGCGCACCCATAACGGATCGGTGCATTTTTGCAATGGCGACACGAAGGCGTACCTGCCATAATATTTATTTGACGGTTGTTTATATTATTTTTCTTTTGCACATACTTATATTTTATATGAATACTATATTGCTATTTATTGATTACTGAGAGGCCACATTGAGTTTATTTATTTAATTTTTCCCGCAGATGCTAACGCTATTTTAAAATATATATATATATATAGTACGTCTAATTGTCCTTTCTTGCAGTACAAATATTAAATCAATGTCAGCTTCTTTAACTGACATCAAGATACTGTAAGACTAATGCCTAAACTGTCTTATCTTTTTACAGAATTTAATAAGTTTATTATAAAATAAGGTGTCCGCATTG
>DWPT01000302.1:0-26262 GCA_018251895.1 Agathymus mariae mariae
ATTGTGTACATCACTATTCAGTTTATACATATTTAAATTATTTTTAATAAATACTAAATTACTATAGATATATTGACCAAGCACAGGTTTGCAGACTTCATATACCCCTGAGAGTAAAAATCTTAATATCTCAGCTGGCGAGGACAACTTTAGGGGTATATAGGTATTTGTGAACAACATAAACATGCTTTGTATGTAAGATTTAACTTTTCTTTAATACGATGTACGTCTATGATTTGATTGCAAAACACGTTTTCTTACGATGTTTGGTTTCCCTTAAGCAAATAAAATCTATTAGTAATACGCAATGCTTAGAGATATTAAAGGATTCAGTTGTGTGCAAAATTCGAATTCGAGCCACCGTGTTTCACCACCACTAAATCATCAAGCTACTATTGTTTTTTTATGCAGTAAACAGGTCAAAACGTGTCACCTGATGAAAGTTGATTAGGTACTTCTTAGTTTTTACAATACGGCGTTTCCAAAGTTAAGTTACCTATTGGAACTATTAAGCGACGGGTTAAAGCACAGTTTGTAAGTAAAGTATGTTATGGTGTGTTATGACTATACTGTACTATACTATATAATTCCCCCATCGCCGTTTCTCCATCGAACGACTCAACGTGCGGCGGGTATCCATCCTTACTTAGTGAACGTACCACCTGCACGGACGAGGGGGCTTACCTCTTCATTCATAATCCGCGCTGCAAAGGACTGGAATAACTTGCCCGCGTCAGTGTTACCGGCTTCTTACGATGTGGGAGTCTTCAAAAGGAGAGTGAATAAACTAAATCAGGTAGGATTGTTGTGAAGCATTAACTTATCTTATGTAAAAAAAAAAGTGATAAGAACGCCTAGAAATACCAATATCGCAACCGATTCTTCGTTATTTTCATATGTTGATTTAAAAAGAATGTGGAGTTTCTTTTACTGTTTCTTCTACCTGATATTAAAGAAGTTTTTTGAAACAGTATTCGAACCATAAAACAACGTACAAAGGTATATTTATAAAATACTTAAATGTTTAAATGATTTTGATATTGAATTTACCATCGCTTTCATCCAATGACGACCTCATAGCCCAGTTGGTAGTGACCCTGCCTGTCGACCGAAGGGCTCCCGGGTTCGATTCCCGGCAAGCATTTATGTGACAGATAACTGTTTGTTCTCGGATCATGGGTGTTTGTAATGTTATATTTGTGTATGTCCATGCCACCCGTAACACACGGAATCCTAGTGCAGGGGTGTGAGTGTGTAAATGTTTATATACTCGTATTTATGTAATGGTAACAAATTCATAGCATTACTTTCACGCCCGCGGTAGGTAGTATCGTCAAAACGGTACTGTAGACGTCTGGCTTTATAATGTTTAAGCTGGTATTAAGCCAAACAGTTCTACAGAACATTCCTCGTTGTAAAGACGATAAAAACACACAGAGAAGCCGCATTTCCGGAGCTCTATAAATTCTTGTCAAGTGTAACACAACGCACGTAGTCAATAATGTCAGGCTTTGGTTTGCGAAAATTAAATGTTATTAAACCAGCATTCATCTTCTTTGTAATTATCCGCGAGCACAACCTATCATAGGTTATATACTTCTAAATATGCTTAGGACCTCCCTCCCTCCTTAAAAGGAAATGCGCACTCATAAAACATACAAATATATATATTACAACCAACGCCTCATGTGGGATTCTTCAAGAGGAGAGTGAATAGGCTTTTATAAGCTAATGCGCTCAACATATTTGACTTCATCACCACTTACTAGCAGGTGGGATTGTTCTAAAGCATTAACTTATTATGCACAAAGAACGCGTCTTTCGTCTCGCAAGGGAACATCATCAGGGTAAACTATAAGTGTTAGCTGCACAAATTAACAGATGTTCATGTTTCTTTTGTAGAAGGGAGAGGCTACGCATGCCTTGAAGTATATGGGATGAAGTATATCCTATCATATTTTGTGCTCCTGGACTATCATACAGTAGATTATTGCTAATTTATTAACAACACACTTAAATCTCATAATGATATTACTCCCCAGTTATCATAAGTGTTCACAGCCTGAGTAACACTTAAGATACAACGTATATCCAAGTGTATTCGGGAACGGTACGGTTATTTAGACCCATGTCAGAGATAATGGAGCTATCACTTTGCTGTCATTATCTCTGATACGTAATCTAAGTCAAGATTAAGGAATCGGTTGAGGCCGTCTCTTGGAGTAGTATTTATTTGAAATACGATCTATGTGTAATTTGCTTGATAGAACTCAATGTTAATTGGAAACCTTTGTGCCGTTGTTAGTTGAACGATTGAAATAATTAAATAATTTTGATTCGTGTCGTCCTTCGGTCGTGCAACTCACTGGCGACGAAACAAAGTTGTGCTTAGATTTGTATAGTTTTTTTTTACTAGTGGCGTGTAATAAATTCCCCCATGGTTTTATAGTACATAATATTGTTAGCCTTGATTTGAATATGATATTAAATAGGTTAATAGTTATATTTATTGAACTTCGTTCACTGTTACTTTCTGTTACATAGTGTAGTAATTTGATGAGACTCAACTAAATAATTTTGTTGCGTATTTCATCCGGTCTTGTAAATTGTTTATTTTCTTCTTTGACTAGAAGAAAGGTACACAATATTGTTCTGTTTCATCTTTAACTCCCAGTATTTGGTAAATTTGTTTTACGTCAACTCACTTTTTAGGAAAGGTTATTTCATCCGACAAGACATTTGAAATTGATTCTTCTTATAATTTCGCTGAGTATAATTGTTTTTGAACTTTTCTGTGGAATTTTTTTTTCTTTCATTTTATTTGTAGTGTGGTGTTTGTTGTTTTTATTTTTGGTTTTCTCATTGAAGTTACTTGAGTTCGTCTCAAAATACTTAAGATATTATCTCATAGCTAAGAACTCACGGGTCATGACCAAAACCCAAAATTTCAATTTTGTCTAAATACCTATGACAATAGACTATATCTAGACGAACTAGGCAAACGTACAAGAAGCCAGCCGGCTAATATGGTAATTACTACATGTTTCGAAATATCGATAATCGTAAGAGAAGAACGGTAGTTGAATGGAGATCACGATTTGGGAAATGAAACGTACCCAAGTCTCCAACCAGGGTAGATCTTTACTGGAAAAAAACTGCAGGATTTCACTTAATACGGTGAACTCCCAGCCAATCAGAGCGAGAGAGAGCGAAAGTAAAGCGAGAATTATTGGACGTAAATGGTGATGTTATAATCCGAAAGATATATATATATATATCTACGGAAGTTTACGTAGTTAAAGGGAAGTGAATCATAAAGTGTACATCCTTATATACGTGTGCTGTTCTTTGTATTTTATTTATCAATATTAGTAAATAATAACAAGATACTTTGTTACAATAAGTGGTCGTTGAAAATATGACGTTAATATATTTGAATATTTAATTTGTTTAAGTTAATTATATAAGTTAATTTATATAAGTTGTCTGAATTTGAAGTAAGAGGCCTCCGTCACTCGTCAACCGACGCGTTCCATTACTGGGCCCACTTACGTAGAACAATAGAGACTAAGGGCCAGACCAGGGTAGAAGCCCATACACCTACCTGTCTACGACTCAAGTAAAATTCGCCCTAAGTTGAACAGTGACGCATCTCAGTTCAGACATTATAACACCGAAAAAATTAATATCATAGCATATTATATATATAGCTTAGTGGTCTATGTGACCGATCCAAGCTCACTTATCAATGTGATTATGCGCTTGGCCGTCGACGCAGTCAATGCATATTTTTACTCCAGAATTCAATCCGTAGTTCTGAAATTTAAATATATATATTTGGCACCTGGAGCCAATTTAGTGTATCACGAGTGTTTTAGGCAGCCAATTTAAAAATATTTAAATCATCTTTTATCACTTATCCACTTCCGATTGGTTGTTAAAAAGGTAATGTCAGGATTTTATTCTAGCTACGCGAGCTTCTCTGTGATTTATTCAGCATATTGCAGTGAATACTTAAGGAATATATTATAAAAAAAGAATTGATATTTTTAAGTTATTTGTTGAAAAGGTATCTTTTCAACAAACAAATGGGAAATTGGTATGTAGTCATCGTCACCTGCGGACATTTGTAACATCAAAAGTATCACAGAAATCTTCCCGGATGAGAGAGACGCGGGGCATTGGCTTAATAATGATTATTTTATAGCGCAATCGAAACTCGTAAAACATTTCACGGTTGGTACTAGGTGTTAACTCGACAGGTAATTGAAAAACTACCATCTCATTGTGTCTTCAAGAATAAACTGTTTAGTGCAGAATCCTTCGGTTTCCGCAGTAGGGAACGAACCCAATAGTTTCGTCCAACGAAAATGAGGTTAGCCTTAATTCAGGCATCTACGGACGGAGTCCAGAAAGTACACCCGAATGTTATATAATATACTCCTGTATATAATTTGCTTCCGCTTCGCTCCTGTTTATTTTAATTAAACCGAGCTGCCTACATCGCGATATGGGATTACCAGCGCGGCCGATGCTCGATTGTGGCTAACGCGCGTATTCAGTTGTAGTCAAAGTTTGGAATAAAAAAATCATCTCTTATGCTCACCTTATACCTTGGCTTATGTAGTTTCGATGTACATCGACAACTCTGTGACTAGTGGGCACTCTCAACGCGATGAAAGGGGTTAAGCTAACAGCCCACTTCGCTGGTCATGTGCAGATTGGCAGTTATATAAAACCCTTGAGAACAAAAACCTGACTAGACTTGTGTGTTTATTCTTAACAAATATTCATGTATAATATATTTGATGCGTTTGGTTGAGAATCGAAGGATTTCTCACTGGTGGGCTAGATCAATACCAACTAAGCTGCACGGTCATCAATGTTGATAAATGTAATTCACTGCAGAATCATGTTCATTTAACCAGTAATTAATTAATTAATTAACTATTATTGTTATGGTGGAAAATTTTTAATGGCAAGTGGTTGTATTACGGATGTGATCGCAAGGTGATCGTTATTAGTTAAAACTCGTAAGCGCATCCGTGCTATGGAGGTATATGATGTAAAGTCGTCAGTCTAGTTTGTTATAAGGTATGGTGAAGAACTTTCCATGTCTCCTTAGTTACGAGGAGTCAATACTTACGTCGCTTATAGACAGGCTTCGGGATCTCGTATGAACGCGCAGGTACTACGCTGTCTCTCTAGCGCACGCAGTCTTTTGAACTCGTCTCATGACCACCCATGAAACATCCTTCATATCCACAAGGGATGATATATTGAGTGTTGTATGAGTGATACATATGCCAAAGTTCATTTCAGTTTAAACACCACTGTCTAACGAATGACTGAATTTTCGCTAGTGTCCTGTTAACCTAGTTGAAAATTGTGAATAAAATTATAAAGATATTTAAATTGAAAAAAAAAAAAAACAAATCAACGATTTGTCAGATTGGTGAGAGAAGTGGTCATTGCAATCCGTAAATATCAATTTACAAGTTCAGAGGTAACTTCGAATGTTTACAAAGGACAGAGATGGCACGTTTCTAAGGGGCGAATACTTTTGTTTCTAAAATTTTGTTTTTAGTAAATTGTTAATGTACACGCCGGATACCTAAATTGAGACACTTTAGTTTAATGTACTAAAATAAATACCGATTGTAATCGAAATAGATAATGAAAAGGACTTGCGCGAGATAGGGTTTTGTACTGTAAATTTATGCAGGTATACTTTCCATTACACGTGAGATTTTTCAGACGTATTTTATATCTCGAAGATTAGGCTTATGCTTCTGAAACTATCAGAACCAAAATGATGAATGATGAATGAATGAACCAAAATGGTCTATTTTTGTGCATAATATCTAATGTTTTTATCTAAGTAATAGTGTTTGTCAAGATTGTTGAGTTTGATCATCCAAAGTCTTATGTTATGTTATGTCTTATCCTCTTCAAGAGGAGTGTGAATAGGCTATTATAAGTTAATGCGTTCAACATCTTAGACTTCATCACAATTTAACAAAAAAAAAGTGCGTATAATTTTATTCGTTTCTTCTTCTTTGTCGGCTTCTTCATTGCTGCAGGTTGTGTTTGTTCTGATAAGCTTTGGTGGTAGAGCTGACGAGCTACTTCCATGCCACCGTCTTCTGACTTCTTAAGAGATTCAATTACTTGAATGCTTATGATCTCCGTTACGGTATAGGACTATCGGGTAGGTGATCTAAGGGGAAGGGGTATACGTTGGAACACCATGGTGGAGTGCTCAAATTTCCTCAAATCCTACGGGAGGCTAATGTTCCCACCAAAACTCTTTTGGCTGCAGTCTTCCACCGTTTATAGAGAGTTGCCTGGATGTTGTACTAACACACCGGTGCAACTATGCCTCCCAGTTTAATGTTTCCTAGATAAGGTAATTGGATTCTGCCACCTGTATTTCGGGAGATGATTTTGCAAAAATAAAATAATTTACAGTATTATTATCCATGCGAACGTTTCAGCGACGAGACCGCAACCAATATCCAGAACTAATGAGACCGGCGTTCATTACCATCTTCATCACCCTTCCGCGGGCATGTTGAAGGTAACGTAATATTGCAGTATACTGTATTTACAGGTCCGTAAAAGAAACTAACTTACGTTTCACACACTACTTGTGAATGCACTTTCACAATTCACGTTCTTTCTTTCTTCTTCTTTTTACTTTGACAATGGTAAAATTGAACTAAGTATACCTTGTTCTTGGATTGCAAATGGATTTAATACATATTCTGGACATTCCAAGTATATTATGTTATATTTAGTATTACAATTTCAAAATATAAATAAAAAAACGTACACACACTCAGACCTCCGCACTGGAATTCCATGAAAAATATAATCGTTCCAGGGTCATGTGTCTACCACATCTTCTATATTACCTATATAATCGTGTATGGGTCGTAGAATAAAACTTTTTAACACTTGTACACGTGCTGCAAATGCTAAACTAGGCGAATTATAAAATTAAACTTCAAAACTTGTGACAAAATCGAAGAATATTTCTTTGCCGGCTGCTTCAAGACACACAGAAACTAGCGCCGTCTACCGTCCGTTTCAGGAACGTAGTGCTTTGAACCGAATAATTCACGAATATAACCGACAAATTCAATAATGCGGTTTTTGTAGACCTTATTCCTAAAAATTTAAAGTTGATTTTACCGTGTTTCCGAGTCGGAAATTTTGTCGAACGTTCGGGAAGCACCCGCATTGAAAATCCTTTAGAATCGAATCGTCGCTGAGCAAACACTTCCCTGATAAAACTTTATTATGATTTTTTTAATTCTCCGTCGGAAATAAACGTTTTTAACTAAATCAGCGTCCTCATGCATGTTAAGAGTTATTCGCGCATCCGTTTATTTAATAATGTTAATAACTTCGTCTATGTAGACAATCTGTTGCTATTATTAGCTTATAAATAAAAAAAAGTGGCATGGCTATGGACAAGAGTTTTTCTTATGTTTATCTGTACATTTATTTGAGCTTGTCCAAGCATTATGCTAAGATTACTATTCAAGGTTTTGCTTGGGTTTGAACTACTGTAACGCCTTTAATTATCTTAAAAATGCCAAATGTTTTATTATGTAACTATAGGAATATCTTGCACAAGGGGACAATTAAATTCTGCAAAGGAAGTCGGCGAGACAAAATAGCATTGGCTTAAACTATAAGCAGCCCACAGCTGGGCACGAATACCATACCATTGTTGATTGGTGGAGAGGTAACCCATTTATATATGTTGTACACAATTGATTAAAAAAATTTACAACGTAGAAAATAAGAATAAAAAGACGGCCTTATTGATAAAAAGTGAAATATTCCAGATACTTCTTGTGGGCTCGAGTTAGAGCAATTAGTATATAAAATTAGGGAATATGGTGCAATGAAAACCTCACAAAATTAAAGTATAGCAAACAAATCGGAGACACATAAGACACACACACACATACAATAACAGGTCAATCAAAAAATCAAGTCACAGCTGAAAGTAAACGTGTTTCAATTTTATTCGTCGGAAGAATACGGGGTTGTTTCGTGACGTTTGACACTACGAAGTTACGAAGTGCTTCAGGTATACAGAAGTACTCGACGGAAGTTACTTGACCCGGTTGATTACTTAGGATACACGCGAACCGTCAGCTATGAACACTTTCCTTGTTAATTTGATCTATATAACTTCATTTATAACTACGATTTTCTTGACGAGTCAGTTATAAAGTCGATTGACTATTCCACGGAGGCACAAGGAAAAACTGAAAAATTCTAGTCAGCTGGCAAACATTCCTTCTGTGAGTTAGAAAAAATTTCATTGATATTTAAAATGGTTAGATTATTAGTTTATTGCTGTGGAAAAACTATAGTTTTTCCTGTGGTTGTAGTTTATTTATAAAACTAGCGAACTGCGCCCACTTCGCTTTGGAAAAACTACGTCTTACGCTAAAAATAAGTACCTACATTATTTTTAATTAATTTATAACTTTTTTATTTATGGAGGTACAGACAAACAGACCAAAATTCTAACAACTATTGTTTTGTGTTCTGTTGCGTTAATAAAGGCTCCTAATAATATTTTTTTTCATATATCGTTCAAGTACAGAAAGCGATCAGCTAGAATTTTATACTTCGGTAAACCTTGTTCAGCTATGTATACGTACATATCATTTGAATAATAAATGGCTTCTGGCACTCTTTCGATGGGATAAAATATCCATACGGCAAAAAAAAAGATACAGATTTCTAATGTCTAAAATTTAATCGCAGATTAGAACCTGCACCCAAATAGGATTGTCACATTCAAAGTGTTACTTTGACCAATTATAAGGTTCTGATGCTACAGAAAATGTTTACACTGAACCGCGGATAACTTCTCATTCTGCGTTATAAAACTATAAATATTTTTCCAGTTGAGCCAATGTTTGTACAGCGGTTCTCTTTCCTTTACATTTGTCGGTGTTTATTTCCGCCCACTTATCACGTTGTGTCCTTATGTTTTCGGAGCATACGTTCGGCGGTTAAATTTATTATAATCATTTCATCCCACCGATTACACCCCTCAATCTTTTTACGCAATGCGGATAGGAATCTTCTTAGGAATGAGTTTCAAGAGATTCTCACAGCGATACTTATCGTTTTACTGGGTGAAGGCGAGAGTGTTTTACGTTGTTAGTGCGCCTGTAATACGTGGGACTTGTTTATTATCATTGTTGTCGATCGACAAGTCTTGTCGAAGGTTTCCGGATAGCTACAATTTTGATTTAAAACAATTTGTATAATAACGGCCTAAATACAGCCATAATTATTTGATAATTTAACAATTTCAAAACCCAGAAGTGTAATTATTTTTTGAGGATGTTGATCATATTTTTAGCTGCCAAACGAGCGACGGACCATGTTTTTTTTTCATGTTAAAAGCCAATAAACGAGCAAACGAGCCACCTGGTGGTGATTACCGTCGTCCATGGACATTAGCAAGACCAAAGGTATCACTGATGAATTGTCGGACAGGAAATGAAAACAAGGTAAGAAAGAAAGTTCTGGCTCTCAAGCCCGCAGGCGGAACACGACGAGTCGTTTGGCGGCTGATCAAGCATGAGGGTGGTAGCTAACTAGTCAAACTTCGCAGAAAGATATTAATATCAGTAATAATATTAATGACTTAATAATAATACCGATAATATAATCCTTACGCGAAGCCCTACCTCCAAGCAGGCTAACTTCTATCACATAGGTTTGGGGGGAGTATTCTAGGCCGCCCCAGTATGGTCCTGTAAGAAGTAAACACATATTAATTTATTTATTTATTACTTTTCAATGTATACCATAAGTTATGGACAAACAAAAACATGTCACAATTAAATATGTATTCTGAACAAAACTACCACCTATATATGTACATTTGAAACATGAAAGTCAATAATGCGATGCTGGTAAGGGAATCGGTAAATAAAGTCAACACAATTGTCATAAATTCTAAAATTTGTAACTCAAAGTACATTCTAGTACTGTAGGTACTAGGTAGGTATGTAGTTGTTCGTGTAGCTTGGGACCAGAATTGGCAAGAGTCGACCAAAAAGGGGCTTTCGGGATTGTGAGCGCCTAGGATGGGAACTTGAAGGACGCCCGCCGCCCCTCCTCGCTACCACGACACCGGGTACCTGTTGAAGGTTCCTCTCTCGAAAACAAAAATAAGGTAGGTAGCAGGATAGGTCAAGCTCTCCACAAACGAATATATATTTGAGTAAAGAAATTTATAACAAAGTAAGAAATTAACAATTTTATTGTTTCGGTTCATTCGGTACTTTGAAAACATAAAGAATTTAATAGTTATGTACACATCACTTTATATGTAACAAGTACTCACTTTTTTATTCATTTTGTAAAGAAACGAGATCGTATTAATAAATTTCCGTGTAACTGGGTCGAACTATCAAAATATAACGACCAAATAGCCCAGTTGGTAGTGACCCTGCCTGTCGAGCGAGGGGTCCCGGGTTCGATTCCCAGTCGGGGCATACATTTATGTGACAGCTAAATGTTTGTTCTCGGGTCATGGGTGTTTGTGATGTCACATTTGTGTATGCCCATGCCACCGTTAACGTTAAAAATAAAAAAAACATGAGTACCCGTGTCATTTGAAATGTTTTGTACTCGTGACGATATAAATTTCAAATCATATTTAAGCAAATAAATTATTCATTTTATAAATATAACATAATAAATTATAAATTTAACATTGTACATACATGTATATCCGTATAAGTGGTAATACAAGCCAAACCAACCACAACATGATACCAATTACTGAGATAATGACAAACAAACAAGCGAAAAGCCGGGTCGTGGCTTATCTGAGCCGGAGGGACTAATCGGGTGCGGATAGACCAGGCGCCGGCTGTCGTAAATCATGTTGTTAATAAATCCAGTACCAGCGCTCCGATTTCCACAGCACAGCATATGAATAGAAAAGAAAGTTCCTTGATGTTTAAATATATTTTTTATTTTGATCAGCAAACAAACAACAATATCAAAGTAGTTGGATCAAAAATAATAATGTTCAGATACTCACACCCCCGCACTAGGATTCTCTGTGTTGCGGGTGGCATGGACATACACAAATATGACACACAAACGTCTACCGCGGAAGGGAATCAAACCTGGGACCCATTGCTCGGCAGGCAGGGTATAGACCAACTGAGCTACGGGATCGTTAAATGGACGTGGTTATGTTTATTTACCTAAATGATTTAATTGGAATCAGTTTCAAACATAACTCACATAATCGCATTATTAAATACATAAATTACAAATATAATAAATAACCATAACGATTATATAATAGTGTTGTGCTTTAATTATGTGTCATTGGTGTCACCTGGCTACCGGAAGTTACAACCAGTTAAAAAAAAATCCTTAAAGAAATATTTCCAATTAAAAAATCTTTTTTTGTCTTAGAGAGCTAATAATGAGTGGTTTCGATGCTTTCTTTTAAGCCGACACTGCGTCAGTAATGGCTTTGATGTTAAGGGCACCCGTGGACAACGGTGACCGGTTTAATCGGTCATTGGCATAAAGTGGAAGTTAGGATTAAGAGATTTATTTTTACATAACGGTACAGTTGCTGAGTACTTGAACAAGTGAATATGTTTTGGTTACTGTGCAAAATCGAATAGATGGAAGGTTTTATTTAATGAAATATATTAAGAAACTCAAATAATAAGCCTTGTTGTCGCAGTAAAGTTTTTATGTAGATAGATACGAGACTTCTCACGCGGCGTGCGACCACTGACGGTGCGGCCCATGCGCGGAGAGTTTGGGACTCTGATAAACCAATACCCGGATAGTAATTCGAGGGGGACAACAGCCCCCGGTGATGCATCCCGCTGTATTTCTTTATTTAAAATAATCCCTCATATCGTAATGCAAATCACGGCTGCAACTCCTGTTGTTTCGAGCCTTATTTGTAATGTAAAGCCTGTTTTTGATTTGATTAATTTCGTATATTATAATGAGAGCAAACAGTTGCAGAGTTATATACCGCCGTCGTTCGGTACTATACAACGGATTTTGCTGTAATATAAATTTTAAGTTATGTTGTAGGTATATGCACAGTTAAATCTGCGTCAAAATTGCTTCAGTAGTTTATACGTGTTAAGAAAGAGAGAAGAGTAAAAACAAACTTAGCTTTTTTACTTTCGTTGACTCTAGAAATCATCGTCACTATCACCTGTAAGTCTCAATGCTGGGTCCAGTTGTTTTCTAGTAGTGCCGTGGGTTAAGGCTATCTTCACGTAGAGCAAGTGCGGATTTTTGGACAATACGAGTACACCTGGAGCATTGGGTCTACCATTCAGACCGACGTTCAGAGCACTTGGGCGTTACAACTTACAAAGTTACTTAAAATGAATTCTCGAGTATCTGTCATGTATGACAAATAACATGAATTATGTTTTGTAAAACAGAAAAAAACAGTTTATTATTTTCTTTCTTTCTTCTTTTTTTGGCCGAAAACGCATCAGTGATTTGGTGTAACTAATGTCCATGGACGACGGAGATCTCGTACCATCAGGTGCCTCATCTGCGCGTTTGTTGGCTATTTATTATAAATAAAAAACAATATTATGTGTGCTAACTAACTTCAGGCGCGCGGCGCTCACTTAGCGATCCTATCAATGTCAGTATATTGCTTCATAAAATGTTTTTGATAAAACTATGTATGTTAGGTACGTTAAAAATACTCTGATAGTTTGGTTAACGATATGGTAATATTGATTATGCTATTCATAATACTAACTTTAAAAATAAAGCTGATGTAACTGTACCGAATTAGAAATTAGTAAAACTGTTGGTTTATTTATGGACAGGTGTGCAAAAATTAGCAATACCTTCCCGCATACGTTCTGACTGAAACGATCATATGAAAAGTTAGTAAATTTATAGTAAATAAACTGAAATAATTTTAAAGACGAGTGCTTTTATATTAGTTTGTAGCATAAGTAGCAATAAGTGTTCTCGCTGAGTAGAAAATATTCTCCTTGCGAGTTTCTTGCCGCTTCGTTTCAGGATTTATAGCGGGGCATCGTTGAAGTTACGGCGTCGTTTGATTATCCGAAAGAGTTCCAAAAATCTTATATCGAGTTAAACTCTTAATTTTAAAATTTGTCAATATAATTATGAGCGATTTTTTTTTTGTATACCGTTTCCAAAAGATGTTTTACTATTGAGATGAAAAACTCCTCAGCACATCTTCAATCCAACAGTGAAATTACGAAGTTAAATGTTTAATTTGTGTGGGGCCGGTGGCGGTGCTATTATTTCCAAGTGTTCTCGTCATGTCAAGGATATAATTGTATAGTATAGATGAATATATTAAAGACAAGGACTGCTGGAAATAATAGTATCCGAACCGGTTCCGCACAGGTTTAAACTTTTGTAATAATCATGTGTTGTTTAAAAGATGTGCTGGGGAGTTTCTTTCGCCGTTATTCTTTTCAATGTTAAAGCACCTTTTCGAAACGGTAGTAGAAGTCAAAAATTAAGTATTTATGTGTATTTACAGAACACCTAAATGATTAAATATTTTTGAATTTTTTAATGTTTGTTTATTTACTTTATCGAAACTTATGATTACAATGGGCAGACTTAACACCGTGCGGCATTATCTACTAATCAACCCTGAGTGATATAGATGTACTTATGTATTCATTTATAGGTACCACAATATTCTTTGTTACACATTTTATTTCCACGGTAAATATTCCATACTTCGACTGAGTGCAACTATTCTCCTGTACAGTGTATTGTCGCAGAGGATATTGTAACTTTATCGTAACTATTTTCTTAAGCCATTTAGTTATTTTCAATCACTAAAGCGAAAAGTGTTAGGGCAATGCCAATAATAACGATTCGTTGTATCCGAACGGCACGCCATCGCGCCACCACCGTAAACGAGTTTTTATCGGTTTTTATGGTGACCACACTTTTATGACAACTGTAGAATATTTATTAACATAAGTTGCAACGCATATGAAAATAATAATGAACTTCAACTATAGAAACAACAGTCATAAATCTGCAACGGATAAGCTGAATAAAATATGGAGAAATAAATACAATCAAAGCCACCGAAATCCAACTCGTTCATACAGATATCTTCTCCATATTTATGTTTGGTGATGAAACGTAAATTTTCCGACAAATGACAGAAGAAAATATATGATCAAGATATGTGGTCCTGGAGATGAATGTGTAGACTCTCGTGGACTCAGCGCTGTTACAATGTCTCTATATTTGGTGTCCAGCAACGTCTATCAAGTTTAGTACGACACCATATACTTAAGTTCTAAAGACACGTTACGCGAAACAATTACTTCATAGGGCGCCTAGTAGTGCGGGGAAATATAAAAGGGCATATGACTAACGTAGAAGATCACCCATTTGATAGACCGACCAAGTTAAGTCAAGGACGCTAAAACATAGAAAAATTTTGGCAGTATTGCGGCGGCCTAGAATACTTCCCCTAATTCCATTCTGGTAGAACAGGGTGTCGTAGGGGCAACAGAAGCTAGCATACTCGTATTATCAGTATTCTTATTAAGTCGTTAATATTATTATTGGTATTATTATCTTTCCGTGAAGCCTGCCTTGCTAGCTACCACCCTTCTGCTTGAGTTAGCCGCCAAACAATTTCTAATGTTCCTGCTGGGGTCTTGAGAGCCAGTATTTTCTTTCATACCTTCTCATTTTCTGACCGATAACGCATCAGTGATGCGTTGGTCATCTTTGGTCTTGCTGATGTCCATGGGCGACTATGACCACTTTTCATCAGGTGGATCATCTACTCTTCTGTCGGCTATTACCATAAAAAAAGTATAAAATTGGTAATTCGCTTGTAGTACCTGCTAATACTGTTAAAGCTTGGTAGATAGATTATGCATTAAATTTGCGTTTAGCTAATAAATACATATAGTATAATTTACACCTTACATACTCATATGCTTACAATAAGGTTTCCAGATGGCAAAGTCAGACAAATTAAGACCTTCCATTTCGTCGTCATTTATTTATCCAAAAGGAATTTATAAATAAGCATCCACTCGAAGCCTGAATTGCCAGCTGGACTATATATTCATCTAGTCTAGTTTAATGTGGTATTCTTGGTTATTTAGATTTGCAATAATTATTGTTTCATAAAGTTGCTGATGACGTGATGAATACATCGAATGAGATTTCCATAGGTAATCTCCATTTCTTCCATGTTAAGGTACAGGATATCTATGTAGGTAAATGACAAGTCGTTGTCACCCTACAAGCTATACATTTTCTAGGATGAGCACAATGGAGAATGTATCGGGGTTTAGAAGTGAATCGAATAGATGAGAACAGTTTTTTCCATTTTGTTGTCTTTGTTTATTGTTATAACTATAAACATTGAATCGTATGTTCGTAGTTCTGTGTAGTAGTGTATACGTATACATCATAAATCACATACGAGTAACCTTACCTGTTAGTAACCATACCCTTAGGGACACAGAGCGCATATACAGATTGAATATGCTTCAATTGTCACGAAGCTCGCGAAAATTTAACAAAGAGAAAGCAATAAAATTGAAATAAAAACAAACAATTGCGAAGCGCCATACAAGGACTTTGAAAGTATTAAGTGGCTTTCGTTCTTACGCTTCGTATATAAAATCGAATATCGAATGCATGGATATTACTACCGTAGTTTTATTTTCCGTTTTTTAAAGAATCTTCTTGACGAGAAATGTGTAGAGCTTTCACGAAAACCGGCAGGCATTATAAATAGACGGCAATGTCGCTCGGGAATCTCGCCCTTTTTTCCGGGGGGATCGCGTCAGACAAAGGCTTAGAGGCCGTATGGCCAAAGTCAACCTCGGGTGGTGTTTAGTGGGTAGGCCCTTAAGTTTACCGGTAGTCCCACATAACAATACCATACCATCAAAAAAAAGTATAATAACTACTATAATACGATAATATATAGTTCACAAATAGGTAATGAATTGAAACTGACACTCAGTACAAAAACGGTTCTTACCAACAATCTTGTTACTTGTATTTACTCTGTACAAGTTACTCCCTGCAATATACGGGGTCTAAAGTAAAGATGTGCGACTGCGAATGATGTGATTAATCGATTCATCTCCTCCTACTAAAGCACAAATTAATAACCTAATATTAACAATCAAAACTATTTAAGAATTAATTAAGTAGCGGCCTACTCTGACTTGGTCGGGATGAACAATTATAAAAATATGCCCATCCGGAATAATGTACTGCCGTGGAATCGAATATTGCCTTCCTCATATACACAATACATAAATAAAGTTTATTTTAGTTTTGATTTTTAAAGCGAATTTCGCTTTAATTGCTTATAACAATAACGACTAGTTTAATAAGTAATATACGTTTTATTCAGGTCAATTTAAGGTATATATTTGTTGCTAAATTTTTTTCTTTAAAATTTAACTTTCTCCGAAGTTGCCGAAATTGATGTTTTTGTATTTCCTCGATTCTATTAAGTAAGGTGCGAAAGTTGACGGGTTTCTTAGTTAATATATTTTTTAATCAAATCAAATTCCCAGCGTAATAACTTGTTCGGTGAATCTTCAAGCCCGCAATAAGGATTCTCTGATCTGTACGGATAGCAGCGAAAGCTATTTGCAGTTCATCTTGCGAATTAAACAGATCTCGTGCGGCAGGAGGTAACTTTGTAACGAAATATAAAATCTAGTTACACTGTCACGCTTGAGCCACGTATTATTTGTAATTAAATGAAAAAATTGAGATAAATTGAATTTGAATTTATTTCATTTTAACATTTGTAGTTTTACGTTACCTTAAAAAAAAAAAAAAATTTCCAATGTATGCGGTCAAGTAAATTTAAACATTCAATTTTATGTTATTCAATTGTATTTATGAGTGTTAAAACTTGTTTTTGGAATACCAGAAAATCCATTTCTCTTTGCTGACTTTAGTTCATATTTTCTTGCCGCACATTTTTTATGAAGAGGTTTTAAAACTGCCTGAATAGCTGATAAAAGGTAATTTAAATTTTACTATGTTTGTTTTGCTGTGTCGGTTGCCGTTCACGAGAACCAGTTAATAAGGTTATTTAATAATCGTATTCTTCTAAGTAAGTAATGAGTAGGTGACCTAGCTAGTGCTTATCAATGACGATAACTTAGAAATGTACACTTATGTATCCCAGTAAGCATCATTTAATATTTAAAGTTCGTTTTATTGCAATCCATCCATACATAAAAAAAGATATAAATTAATATGTTGTATTTCTAATTGACCAAACGACAAATACCCAGTCCTAAAACAATGCAGATGCTATTTCTAAGCGTAAGGCGTTGTTTTTCTGAAGCGAAGCGAGGGCGGTCTGTTAGTTGTTAATACATGTTCTAATCTTAACTTCTTGAAACCGTTACAATATCAGCCTAACTATTTGATTGAAGCTGCAAACAACGATCGTTCAAACTTCACTTGTTAACCTGCAACTTTGAGTTATTACCATTATTGTTAGTTAGTATTGATGCAATTAGAGCAAATGTTGATAAAGAAGTCACTTTGATGAATTTATAGAGATGCTGATTTGATTTTATATGTATAAAATTATTTTATTTGTCGTAGGTAGCCTAGTGGTTCGAACATGGGTCGTTTGTGCGGGAGACTAGAGTTCGGATTCTGTCGTACAACTTTTTCAAATTTTGTGCGTATTACAAATTAATCATCACTTGCTTCGGTAAAGGAAACTGCCAATATCACTCGGCCAATGTGACAGACTGTAAGCACTTTTATAATGAGAAGGAACCCGAGCCAGGCATTTGCACAATTATTGTACCAGAGACGAATGTGGTCTCTGGTCTTGCGTGGTGTGTATCTTATATAGGCAAGTCAAAGATGCTACTCTGGAGTACATGGAATACATATTGTTGGTAATTAATGTTACTTCGTCCTTTGTACTTAATTCTGAGCCAGCAACGTGTAACTGGTAGAATTGATGACCTCACCTGGACTATTGCGGTCTCCACAATCTGGGAAGTTGACTTGACCTTCACAGTGTATGAAACTCATTACATTATGTAGGTTAAGTGAAACTCCCAGCAGAGTATATTAATATTAGCCAAGGTGTTCTATGATAAAAAATACATTCCGAATATTTTTTGGGGCACTGAATCCAAACCATTACCGATCCAATTTACGGGACTGACAATGACGGTCTGGCGGCTTTATGAGGGCTGGAAGTTGTACTATGACACAGCTATTTGTAAGGGTATAAGTGTAAATAAATAAATTTTGGTGTTTCAGGTTATCGGAGGTGAACGGATAACGCAAGTATCAGAAGTACTTAGGGCGCCCAAATACCTCCGACTTGATTTATCATAATTGCAAACAGAAGCAATGTATCTTTCACTCATGGAAACTAGCTATTAGGGATATCCATCCAACTTTCGACCGTAACTAGGGTTGAGAGGTGTCAAAATATTCGTTCGGTCAAAATGTCTTAGAGTCCAACCTGTCTGGTTTTGGTTCGTTCATGGACCTTAAACCACAGCTCACACGTAACGTCTGCAGGAACCATAAGAATGAAAGATGTAGAACTGATTTTACTTATCTGTAATTTAAAAATAAATCTGTGATTTGGTAATTAATTATTATTAAGAAAGAAACTAATTCGAACCATAAAGATATTTTTTGTTATTTAACTGTTGTTTGACTATGAAAAGGTAGGTTTGGCTTTATAGAAGACGTTAGACGAAAAAGAAGTTCGTTCTGGTTTAACAGTCGATTATTATACATATATACTTGATATATAGCATATGTTCATTTGGACTAATGTAACTTTCAAACGATAAAAGAATTTTTGAAATAGGTGCCGTGGTTTCTGAGATTACCTTTGAAATTTACACAAACTCCCAAAATTCGCGTTTTCCCTTTACAATATTAGTATAAATATAATTCATAGTGAAACGTCCAGCTTAACATTGCTAGTATCAGACCCTGGCGATACCGACTAGACAATAACCAGAAGTAGCTTTACACGGTCAATAAGACACATGTTATGAGCAATTCATAAACAGTATAAGTGGAAAGTGATATTTATAAGTGAAGTCTTGTATGAACCGTTACGTCACTGACTTAGAATAAAATTGATAACCCACCCACGATCCGCTTCAGAAAGCCGACGCCTTACGTTTAGAAATAGCATCCGTATTGTATAAGGAATAGATTTTTCTAGTACTATAAACTAAAAACATTATTTTACTTGAATAGTTACAGCCAGGTATTCGAAATTTTATTTATTTATTTACACTTCATAGAATGACATTGTTAACTTTAATTTCCTACCCCGCGAAAGTATATCATAGATTATGATAGTATAAGTTACTAATATATCATCATTCAAATATGTTCAGTGGTTTTAGTGTGGTACGTGGTGAGATAGATATTATGTATATACAATAATATATAATGTAATACACACTACAATTTTCAAAATACTTCTTACCACGTACATGTAAATTTCGCAGAGAATTTTGTCTTCGTTGTTGCCTCTCAGTGCTATGAAAAGTGATCCTTCAAGAACCGAGTTTATCGCTTCCATCACTGCCGGTATCGAACCGAGAGCTGTCGGGTGTCGGTCATTAATTACCATCAGGAATACGTCTTCCTTCGCCTGCTTAATACAGCTGAGAGCAGACGCACAACGTGATGGGAATCGGCATTTTAACCCATTAGTTATTCCAGCGAATACCAACGTTACAATCAGTGTCATATTTGGATGAAATGAGACCCTAGGCTTTTCTTACCATGAGGTAGTCTACATCGTCGGCATATAAATAGGTTTCGTTCTTTTTTTAGGCACGTCTATATTTGCCATACGCAATCAATGAATGTATGAACTATACTTTGTTGCAATCTAGTAATTTATCTATCTAGTATTCCCTCTTGATCTAGAGGTCGTACGCTGAAGCCTAGTTAGTTTGTAGAAAAATTGGTTACAATTCAGGAAGGAAGCAATAATTTCAAATTTCTAATTTATACGTCATTTACATTATGTTGCTTACGAGTTTGGTGTGTACATAAATAAGAGCACGACCAACATGATATAGTTGGGGAAAATAAGAAAAAATAAAGGTTCGACCAGACAGACCTCGGCTTCCCTTTCGCAGTGTATCTGCTAATCTACACCAATCGGCAGAAATGTTTTGTGAGAGATACGGCTGACTTTGGGGGTCCTCACACTTACTACATCGAAAACGGTTCGAATTACTAAGTTATTTGTAGTAATATAATGTAAGTTATTATTAAGTATATCTGAAAAAGTCTCTTTAAATTCGAAAGCTGTCAAATACATCTTACTAAGTTTAGTAAGATTAACTTAGTTAAGAGTGATTATACCAATTAATATTGACATTTGAGATATATTGGAGTAATAATAACAATAAAAATTCTACACAATCCTGCATTATCCAGTTATTTTCATGGCGGATACTACAATCATAAATCTTCTCAACAAACCAGAACTCGACAAAAAAACAGTTTTCTGTGACATAAACGGAATTGAACCTCGATAAATTCGTTCGGCATTTATTCCGTCGTTATTATTCCGCGTCAAATTCGGAGCAATGTAACAATATTGTTTTCTATCATTTTATGCGCTTTCTTTCCTTCAATCATGATGCTAGGTGTTAGTCATAATTACACTGCCTTTTCCTTGTTGAAAGTCTTTCCAAAGTACTAAATGTGACCTTCATTATGTTAATCATTTGGTGCCCCCAAAGGTTTTGATATAGCTGGAATAAAATTGAAATTAGTCATAATAAGTCTTAATCCTTTAACTCGACTCCAAACAAAGGAAGTTCTGAAATTGTTTGTATTTTGTTATGTCTGTTACCTCAGAACTGCGATATTTATTAAGCGATTTGAAAAATTACTTTTGTTTATGAAGGTATACTTCCCTGTTGGCCCCATTTAAATTTTGGGAAAACATACCACCCACTAAGGTTGCAAAAAAGGAGATAAAACCATGAAATTCACCTTCTTCAGAATGAAGTCCGTTTTTTTTGTTCGTTATATTTACTTGTTCATTTTCTTTTCGCCATTACTGCCTATTTATAGTGATGGTAGTTCCGTAGTTGTGTTTATTTGTGGTATAGGACAAGGAATATAAGTTGAATTAGTTAAAATAATTCGCATTGTCGACGTTGATACTATAACACTTGTGTATGAATCTTAACAAGTTCCACTGACGCCTTCTTCAAAATGCCTAGTAGGACCATATTAAATTGAAATAAGAATGTTTTACAAGTGTATTTCTTTGAAACCATCATCTACAGTAAACGTTATTGAAGCTAAATGATAATATAATTGATGTTTAAATCATTATTTTTAATAAAAAGAGATAAAGCGTACTATGAATATATGTATTTTAAAAACCTTTAACAATAGTTTATTGTATTATAATGTCAATATACCTATTTATGTATATATGGACTCAGCAGTGATTTGAGTGTTCACAGTGCAGTTGCCGTTGACAATCACTTGTGCGCTGGTGGCGTTTTGTCTAAATCAGTTAGACATCATCAGCATAAGAAGCCGTAAATATGATATACGATATGCATATATAAACAGCGAACGGTTGGCCCGGTGACACCGATTCCACGTGTACAAATGACTGTACTCCCATCAACTGAAGGAGTTTATACACACAAATATTTGGAGTTCCCTCCGGCAGGAATACAAGGCCTTCAACGTGACATACAACCGTGAAAAACGTCAAGAAATCTTAATTGTTTATTATACATATAGTATTTACTTTATCCTGTGTCCAATAAAATTTAATCACTTTTTCATTTTCTTCACGTAACGATTTTTGTTAACATTTTTGCTGTCCTAAGCTTATTAGGCAACATTTTTGATATCTAGCTATTAAGAAAAAAGTCTATTGTTCTACGTTATCAACTTTTTTTATTATTTATGACCCAGTAAAATATTTGTTGTATCTATTATATTTTCTGAAATAACGGTGAAATATTACAAAACCTTTTTTATTATTACCCAAGGGCTAAAATATAAATAAACTTTACTTTAGTGCCAGGAATATTACCGCTGGAGCCGGTTGTCTAAATTATTAATAGTTTTGAAAAAATAAATACCCCCAATCGGAACACGAGGAGTCGTTTAGCAGTTTACTGAAACATGAGGATGGTAGCGAGTAAAATATTAGTGACTTAATAATGATATTGATAATATAATACTTATGTGAAACCCTACCCCCAAGCGGGCTGGCTTCTGTCACATCTTACTCCTCCCAATCCTGCCAGTATGGGATTGGGGAGAGTATTCTAGACCGCCCCAACACGCCCATCCGTACCAAGATGTGATGGGTGGCATGGACATACACTAATAAGATATCACAAACACCCACGATCCAAGAACAAACATTTATCTGTCACATAAACGCCTGCTCCAGCCGGGCATTGAACCTGGAAGCTACTGGAACTGCGCTACGGTGTCGTTAGGGTTGTTGTTTATTTATAACAAAATGTTTGTACGACTTTGGGAAGATAATAATTTTCCCATGTCGATAGTTTCCGAGAAAGGGACATCTAGGACCACCCGCATCCGATATCTACCTAAACGTAATTACAACGTGCGCCCATGGACAGTATTCGTTTACCAACGTAATGCCATCTGCACGTTTAATGTTGTTCGATATTGGCTTGAAAAGATTCACCGAACTGTACGGTTGTATGTTCTGAAGGCCGCAATAAACACTACTGCATCCCGTTGAAGATTTCGGCAACGCGATGGACGTAATCTCGTAGTTATTGCATGGTTAGATTTATGTGCCTCCGCGGCTGTAATTCCCTTTCTTTTACATACACTTGTAAGTGCGATAAGACGTATGCACGTGAAAGCTTGGCGTGATATTCCCAGGAGTGTTAAACTGTATTAACCAAAGGTTTGTTCTGTTAACGCTTGATGAGAAACAATTTCCAGAAGCTTTATTAATGTGTCAGTATATTTTTTGTTAATTTATTTACTGTTCACTAGCGATTGTAACGTAGAAAAAATCTGAAGCGTATGGATTTATTCCAACATTATCATAAGGAAGATATATATGGATATATAGATTACTATTATGATGGTTCTGTGTGATATTGTTGCTTCATAAACGATATGCATAAGCGCTAGAACCTTTTAACCGAAGGTTCTTGGCTTAACGGTCATAGCACTCACATCGACTCGGAAAGCGGTCGTCACCGTATCAACTCGCGCCGCACTGCGGATCGTGAGTTGTCCCGTGGCGAGGCTATTACGATACGATTCCGATCAGTGTGCGTTGCAGTCGGGGGTTTCATACAAAGAATACTGGACGGCCCGATTTGATACGGTGATGATGCCTTTCCGAGTTGATATGTGTGCTAAGCCCCTAAAGCTACTTTGGCAGTCATAATCTTTTGATAGAAACTGCATGAATTCATGTAATATGCTTTTTAAGATTAGCGCGTTTACCAACAGGCAGATTTGTTAGGTATTTTATCTTTGTTTACAAGAGTTATACATTTGTAACATCAGACTCGATTTAATTTAAAGACTAATTACACACACAAATGGGTGGTCAGTGACCATTTAAAAACATACTATGTTACGTTTATATAAATATCTATATTATGTTTTTAGGTACCTATAACAGGGAATAAATAAACAAAAATAAAATGATCCGTCGCCTCGCTCCGGTCCGTCGAGCAGGGGAGGTTGGCTTTAAACCAAAGATAGAAAAAGCCCCTTGTTCCATTTTTTCAATTTTATTTAGTAATTAAGCTGCCTAGTTCGACATAAATAATAATGGTAATATAACGACTGTGTGACGATAGGTTTCTCAAAGTGAAAACGGTTGAAAATTTTAAATATTTCACCCGGTAACAGGCTTATAGCGCGATGCACGGTGCTTAAGTTCGTGATACGCTCGGCTAGAGAATTTATTGTTCCGAAATAAATTACTAAATGGAAATAAACCTGCTCCGGAGATGTCATTGCTTGCTCAGAAGTTCGTATAAAAGTTATTTTCTCTGCGATCTACCAAATTTATAACGATGAGTTCACAAAATAAACGGTCACTCATCCAGACCCCCGCATAAGGATTCCGTGTTGTGGGTAGTATAGACGAACATAAATTCATATTTGTGTGATGTCCTTGTGATTACAAACATCCAGTAAGGAAGGAATAAGCATCTGTTGCCTAAATTCGTCGAGGTAGCACCTTGAGGAATTGGTTGACTATGCGCCCAGGTATCTTCCATCGTCACAACCCTCACTGAATGAAATTTTATATGATACTTTTTATGATTTATGATACTTCTTGTCCCGTACATGTAAGCATTGGATTAGGATTACTGAGAAAGTTTTCTCGGGACGACATATTTTGATTGTAGGGTACAGATATTTGGACAAGTCAGTAGCAAAACATACCGAGCGTTTACATTATTTCTATTGAGCGAAATGAATGACTGAAAATAATATTTATTTGAAGTTACTTTATAAACACTTTTCGCAAGTCAAACTAGGTCATCGCTTCTAAGAAAACCTTTGGTCTCGGAAGAAAAAGTGGCAAGGAGCTCCCAAAGACTTTTATTTTCTCCTTACAGTTACTGGCAGCGTAAGTGTAATGGTAAGCCACCACTTATGGCTAAATATTAAACTCATGTCCAAGTAATTATCTATTTTGTAACAACTTTTCTTCAAAATAATGTTTTTGACGCGTGTTTTAAATTTACAATATGGCATTACTGTCAATTGTAACGGAATTTTATTATAAATATTTACACATGAAAGAGCCACAAGTTTTGTTAAATATTAAATTTGGTACAATCAATTTAGTTATATTCCTAGTTTTGATGTTGTGAACATCACTCTTGTTAAGCAAACTATCAGAGTGTATTTTAACGTACATAATATTATCTAAAATGTATTGTGACACAACAATTAATATAATGATATGTTTAAATAGATCTCTAGCGAGTCCCTAGACCTGAGCTCCTAAATACCTACTGCTTTTTTCTGCAATACAACAACAATTACATGTATTTTACATTTGATTAAATATTATGTAAGCTCTCATAATTAAAAATTGTTAATCTATACTAATATTATACAGAGAGTGCGAACATTGTGAGTTTGTGTAAATGCGGAAAGTAATTTCTGTAATGCACGTAATTGAAAAAATCATTTACCATTTGAAAGGTGCGTTGTTTCAGACGGACATATATCAAGTGTATATGTATAATATTTAATTGTTGATCCCAAACAATGTCGTGACGGGCCGCCAGTACATTATATTGCACATCTCTTTGTAATAATAGGCTTTAAAATACCGTAGGTATATTATTTTGTCACGCTATGCTCCTCGCACCGCGCTGATGCCCAGGTACATGTTATTCAGCGAAAATTCGTATTTTGATAACACGTTAAAAATATTGTAAAGCATTTTGTCATACAATGTCAGCAGCTGATCCCCGCGATAATAGACCATAAGACACAAACACTGTGAAAGTAGCTAACTGTTTCTACGTTAGTCAAGAGCATCACGATATGACTAAGGCTCCCTGATAAGATTAAGTATATAAATTCACTGAGAATTTGGAGATTTGTTCTGCCATAAAAAGGACCAGAAAGTTGTGGGTATTGACATCGCAATCACATAATTTTCACTCGGGTGGGCCCTTCTTTGTCGTCTGCGCGCACACTTGGAAAATTACTATTAAAACTAAAACTATTATATTATATTATAGACGTGGCTGCCTAACCTGAAAAATATTACAATTATTAACTATTTCTGCGATATATTCAACATCGTAATATTTATACAAGAGTAGTATTGATTTTTCTTGTAATATGAATTAGAAACATCTAAATTTATTATAGCATGATATTGATAGAATGTCCAATAAATTTTATTTCTTATTCCGCGGGAGCAGGAACATTTCCCGGGTTGAAGTGTTCTCGGTTATGATCCACACAAGTTATTAATATGTCAAGTATCATCCAAATCTATTTTGTGGTTTTAGTTTAACATGTGGTCAGACAGTTCTGGCCGTATTGGGGCGGCCTAGAATATTTCCCCCAATCCCGTGCTGGCAGAACAGGGTGTCGTAAGAGGCGACAGAAGCCAGCCTGCTTGGTGGTAGGGCTTTG